>VZTB01008811.1:360074-391614 GCA_013397245.1 Thryothorus ludovicianus
CTGCGGCAGGAGGCAGGGAGGGAGGCAGGGAGAGAAGGAGGGACGAGCCCGCCCCACCGCCCAGGAAGCGCCGCTATATTTGGCCAGCGGCACCTCCTCCGCCCGCCTGACATCATGGCCGGGGAGGGGGCGCGGGCCCCGCCTCAGGGGCCGCGCGGGGCGGCGGGACCCCCGCAAGGGCGGTGTGTGGCTGCAGCGGGAGCCGGGAAAGGCGAAGGGTCGGATCCGGCGGCTGCAGCTCCTCCCGAGGGGCAGCTCCAATCTCTGCTCTGGGCCAGGGACAGCACCCAGGGAACGGCTGGAGCTGGGCGAGGGCAGGCTCAGGCTGGAGCTCAGGGCAAGGTTCTTCCCCCAGAGGGTGCTGGGCACTGCCCAGGGAATGGGCACGGCCCCGAGGCTGCCAGAGCTCCAGGAGCCTTTGGACATCCCAGGGATGCCCAGGGTGGGAGTGTTGGGGGGTCTGGGCAGGGACAGGGGCTGGGTGATCCTGGAGGGACCCTCCCAGCTGAGAATATTCCATGGTTCTATGATCCAGGAGATTTTGGCTGCAGGAGAGGGGAAGTTCTTGTTTTACGTCTTTCCTCTCACAGCACATTTCCTTTGATCNCGGCCCCTGAAGCGGCTGGGGGCGAGCAGGGTCCCGGCACCGCGGGGCCCCCCGAGGAATCGCCCGCCGCGCCCCCGGCACCCACCTCACTTTGGCCGCCACGGACGACATGGCCTCGTTCCTGAGCGTCTTCCTTTTGGACACGGCTGTGCCCATATTCGCGCGGGGGGTCGCGGCCGGGGGAGCGCTCATCGCCGGGCCCCGCGGCTGCCCANCTGCTCTGGGCCAGGGACAGCACCCAGGGAACGGCTGGAGCTGGGCCAGGGCAGGCTCAGGCTGGAGCTCAGGGCAAGGTTCTTCCCCCAGAGGGTGCTGGGCACTGCCCAGGGAATGGGCACGGCCCCGAGGCTGCCAGAGCTCCAGGAGCCTTTGGACATCCCAGGGATGCCCAGGGTGGGAGGGTTGGGGGGTCTGGGCGGGGACAGGGGCTGGGTGATCCTGGAGGGACCCGTCCATCTCGGGATACTCTGTGATTCCACGATTCTGTCTGAGGGGAACACCCAGCCAGCAGCCATCAGACACGGCTGCAAGGGTGGCCCTAGGGTCGCTCCCTCCAGGCTCCTGTCAGGAAGAACACGTGCAACCTGCAAAAAAATCAGTCATTTTGAGACAAAACTGCAGCTTGCCTTTGATGAAAGGTTTCACACGCGGTTTATTTTCCACAGCAGGGCAGTATATGAGTGCAGCCTCGTCCCCTCTGTTCATGGGGTGGACACGGTCATGAAGGTCGGGATACCGGGATTTGTACGTAACAGCTCGGAAGGACTGACACAAACATCGCTGGCTTTGTCCCCTGAACAGGTCACTGCTCCCACCAGTGTCCCAGAGCAGGCAGCACAGCTGTTCCCAGAGTGACTGGAGCCATGAGGGGGAGAGGGGTTCAGAAACCTCCTGGTGCCCAGCGTCACCTGCCAGAGCAAACACCTGCCTTGAGGGCATCGAGTGCTTGAAACAAACCCAGCAGAAGGACCTGATCAACCAGCCCACCTAGCCTTAGAGGATTTTCAATTCACACATTCACAGAACTGCTTGGGTTGGAAGGAACCTTCATAGATCACTTATTCCATCCTCTGCCATGGCAGGGACACCTCCCACTGTCCCAGGCTGCTCCCAGCCCCAATGTCCAGCCTGGCCTGGGACACTGCCAGGGATCCAGGGGCAGCCACAGCTGCTCTGGGCACCCTGTGCCAGGGCCTCATCAACCTCATCATAAAAAATTTATTCCTACCACACAGTTTAAATCTATTCCTTTGCCTCTTATTCTGGCCCTGATAAAAAAAAAATCTCCCACCATCGTCCTTCTAAGCTTACTTTCAATATATAAAGGCTGCAAGAAGATCTCCCCAGAGCCTTCTCCATCTGAACACTCCCAACTCCTCCAGCCTTTCTTCACAGCAGAGGGGTTCCAGCCCCCAGATCAACTTCATGGGTGTAGGTTTTGATCCCTAGAGGGGTTTGGGAAAGTGTTTTTCCTTGGGAAAGTATTTTATAAATCTACAGGGCACTTGAGTGAGTGGGGCAGCAAATTCTTACATATTATTCATAATACATACAGAAAAAGCACTTGGATTGTCTCCCTGACTCCGCAGGTGAGTGCAGGAATCCCAGGAACTCAGAGCCACTCTATATAATATTGGACAGAAGGGAAGAAGTTTTAAAGATAATTAAAATTCCTACAGGCTTTGTGAAAAGAGGCAACTGAAGGAGGCAGTGACAGGCTCACCTTGTCTTGTCTGTACCTGAGGAAGGATTGTAGCATAAGCTCATGTTTCACTGTTCTTCAGGGACCCTGCACGAAGAGACCAAAAGTTGGAGAAAACCTTCAGTCTTCTCTCACCATAGACTCCAAAGTAAAATCTGCAAGAAAATATAATAGGATTTGAACAAATTAAGTCTGTTTTGTCTAATAATCTACCCATTGAAAAATAAAGTAATTTAATATTGAGAGAAAAAAAGATGAAGAGGGTACCCAATTCCCCTGGTTAGTGTGGATGTGAGGAGCAGGACACAAATACCTCAACAAGCAGAATTTTATCACAGTCTGAACAATTCACTATGGATAACAAGTTTTCAGAGCTGCATCTTTGCTGAGGCCCAAGCTGTGAGCAGAAAAAGTGTCATATGTGCACAATAAAGAGATGGAAATAGTTAAAAAATAAGGTCAGCCTGTGCTTCCCAACCCTTTTTTCCTTATATGCAAACTAGATGGGGGAAATGTTCTTTATTTCTATGTTTAAATATTTTGCCAGTTGAGGCAAATGCTATTCCTTAAAAATACAACTAACAGGCAAGTTTGCTCTATCCATGCCACAATTCCCACCAGATCTACCTGGAAGCACCCCAAAGTTGCTCACAGTGATATTTTTCATGTACAAAACAAAACTCAACCTCAATATATTGGATTTTTTCCCCCCAGAACATGACTCCAGTTAAATTTCTACTCATGACTATCCCCCCACCCTGTTTTTTGTTGTACACTCATGTCACCAAAGAGTTCCTACAACAGAAAAGGAGAAAAAAACCCATCTGTTTTGAATGAGCAATTGAAAAAAAACCCAACACTTGTAGAGAACTGGAGCCATGCAAGCAATTACAGCCTCCATGAAGCTGTGCCAGCGCTATCAATTACCAGAATTAAAAAGCATGCAGATGGATGCCTCCATCTTCATCCTATGTTCAGCTTGCTCTTATTTGTGCCTCTTGGAGCTCCCTCAAACTCTCCCTTGCCCATTCCCCAGCAAGGTGTCCCTCTTTGAGGCTGGGGAGGGTCCAGCCCAGAGCAGGGCTCACTTTGGAGACTGCTCAGGGCTTGGCCCGCTGGATTTTGAACACCTCCAAGGATGGAGATGCAAACCATGCTCTGGTCCATGTCTCAGGGCTGCACCACTCTCACAGGGCAACATTTCCACAGATCCACTGGGAATTTCCCGTGTTGGTCTGGGAAGCACCCAGCTCCATCATCCCTCCACAGCACCCCAGGAGCCCTCACCCATCCCTGCAGATTCCTCTCTTGCTCTCTGCTTCTTCCCTGCCTTCCCTTAAGGTTTCCTCCCTGCCTTTGGGTTTATCCCAGGCACTCAGGGTCTGGGTTACCTCAGAAGAGGAGGCAGCCACGGGGCTCTTTACAGCTGGAGAGATGCCTTTGCTTCGTGCTAGGAAAAAAGTCAGGCAAGCCTGGCAGACAGTTCCCATGGCTTCTCCATGGCAACAGGGCCTCCCAGACATGCACACGGGAAAACCAACCCAGGGAGCATCACAGCCCCTCCACCCGAGCCCCAAACCTCCACTCACGGGGCTCTCATGGGATCTCACCCCAAAACACCTTCCAAAATACAGCCGGCCAGAGGAATGTTCCCTCCTTCCACTGGGGAAGGTGCAATGCCCTGAAGCCCAAGCCAGGCAAAGTCCATCCCAACCATTGATTTTTCCAGAGAAATGCATCACACTTGAAAATCTGGTGTCTCTGCATCCTGTCAAACTAAACAGTACATCCCCATCCAGTAGAAAACCCAGAACCTCAAACCTGATTAGGTCTAGGTCTCAGATCAGATTCTGATACTCAGACTTTAAGGAACTGTTCTTTTTATGTTTGGAAAAGCCATTTTTTTCTAAACGAGCAAAAACTGTTTATCCTGACAACTTAAATGCAAAAAAGGAGAAGTAAGGCCAAAAGCAGCAAAAGGGAGAGGCAAACAATAAAAATACTTCTTCATGCAAGTCAAGCTAGAGAGTCAGAAGTTGGCTATGGTGCAAGAGAAGCATTCATAGGAGATAAGGTCAGAACAGAAAAACAATGAATATTTTGTATCTGTAGTCAGTGAAGAAAAGCTTGGAGATGTTCCTGTGCCAAAAGTCATCTTTATATGGACATGGCATTGGATTTGGCTCATGTTCAAGTGTCAGCAGAAGAAGTTGAGGAATAAATAGCCAAACTAGAGAGTGCAAATGCACCAGGCTGAGATGGTTCACCTAAGTGCCCAGTGAGAGCTCAGAGGTGAAACAGTTTAATTAATTAATTGTAGCATGTAATCACTGTGTGTAACAGCCTCGCTGTCTGAGAGCTTCAAGGTGACAAATGCAAAGGGTTTGGCATTAAGGCAGACCCTGAAGTCTGAGGCTCCCTCCTGGGCAAAGTGAAATTGTCACCAAAAATCTCATTAGTGCAGAGTTGGATACATTTGAAATACTGAAAAGCAAAGAAAGTTGATTTTCCTGGAAAAAAATGAATCTTGATAAATGTATTAAATTTCTTTAGAGGGGTCAGTAAGTGTGTGGTGTAGTCTGCCTGGGTTTCCAAAAGCTCTGTCACACAAGGAATGCAGCTACCATGGGATTAACAGAAAATACTTGAAATAGATAAATACCTGCTTAAAAGATTCCCAAAGAGCAGCTCTCAATAGGCAGGCTCCTGAATGGAGGCAGGAATGGAAAGGAGCCCCACAGGGACCTGGGCAGGGCTCTGCTCACTTCAGCATATTCAGAAATAATCTTGAAAATGAACTGGAAAAAAGGAAAAGGAGTGTCAAAGCTTGCAGCTGATGGTAAGGCATTCAGGGTCATAAATACATGAGACACTGAAGAGTTATACAAGGACCTCATGACAGTGAATAACTAAGCAATAGGTTCAGGATATCCAGAGGAGATAATTACAAAGATGAAGACAGGAGAAAAACAATCCCAACTCCTCAAGCACTGGGCTCTGCACTGATCCTCAGAAATAGCCTTTTCTTCCAGGTTCAGTTGAACATCATCCTGCCCACCCACCCCAGCTCTATTTGTGCCTCATGCTGGCTCCTGGCTTTGGTGGGGCTATAAACCCAGGAGAAGGGAAGGGACTCAGCAGTATGGTGAGCACAAAACCAGGATAAAGCAGGGTGTTTAATGACCCATGTGAGACAACTGCAGTTCCTGCAGTCCAAATTGAGACCAGGATTGTTTGTGGTCCCTGCAGAGAACACAGTCAGTCACTCAGGTCCTGGGAAGGGCAAAGTACCAGGGTCAGCAGTGCCAAGGGAGGTGTGGGACCCCTCCCCACAGACATTTCCCAGGGCTCACATCACCACAGCTTAAGCCAAGGTGCAGGTGCTTCCCCAGGAACATGATGGCTCAGACCACAGAAGTGGCACAGACAGGACAGGGCTGGGATGTTTTTAAGCCCCTTGCCCTTTCCTCCCATTTTTTTTTCCAAAAACTGGCCCTACTGAAGGGGAAAAGCACAAGACTGAAAAGAGAAGACAAACTGATGTGCCCACTGTCCTTAAACACTCTGCCCCAGTTAAGCTCTTTTGACAAGCCACAGCAGCCCTGAGAGCTGGTGGTAAAACCACAACACTGAGGCAGCTGGAGGAGCTGATGGGGTTTATTCACACAGCACTGGAAAGGAGTTTGAGGACAATGGTTATGGCCAAGTGCCTGGGAAGTCCAAGGTCTCCTGAGTGCCAGGTTACTCAAGTATCACTTCTTCACCTCCTGGCAGGCCAGAATAGTCCCTTCAAGATGCTGCTGTTAAATTAATCAGTCCAAACTTTACTCTAATGAGGCACTGTAAGAAAATAACTTTCCTAACACTGGTACAATTAAAATTAGGCCATATATCACTGAAGCAATATCAATAGCTAACAAGTTGGAGTTTGCCAAGACTTATGTTTTTTCTTTGAGTGGATTCATTTGCATAGAGCTGTTCTTACTTGGCCAAGCATTTGGCATCAGCAAAGCTTGTTCAAACCCAGTCCCAAAGGTAGTCGTGATCCCTGGGTAACAGTTCTCAAACAGCTGGGGTGCAGGGCACTCAGACCCCAAGCTGGCCAGCTCACTCCCAGCTATTTTTAGTAAAAGACCTAAGCAGTAATTGCCAGGGCTGGGTACAGCCTTTCAGCCCTGCCTTCCACTACGTGACAGGTCCCAGCCCCAAGTGCTGCTGAGGGCAGCACTGCTGGGTGGGCAACTCAGACCCCTGGGACCTGAGACAGGGTGACCTGTGCTCAGGATTAAACCCTCCCCTCCTTCCTCCTCAACACCTGCATTTTCCCAAGTCCTCTAATTTTGCCAGCATTATGAAGAGGTCAGATACTGTTCTGCATTATCTGTCTGCTCCTGCACAAGGCAGCAAGGTCCTGGCAGAGCAAGCCAGAGCAGCTCTCCTGAACTGGAGATTTGGAAGGGAGGCTCTGTGCTCAGCTGTGGGTGGAGGATAGGGAAAAGAGAGCTTTTTATCCCAGATATGGAAAAAAACATTGAAAAAGGTCTTGGAGGCCTACTTCCCACACATAGTCATAGTCTGGGTGGATCTGAGGGCAGGTGCACTCTCTTGGGGTGAGAGCAGCAGCCTGTCTCTGGCAGAGAGAGCGTGCTGGGAGGCCACAGAGTGCTCCCATTGGGAACCAGGACCCTTCCCAGGCACACACAGCTGTGTATTCCTCAAATCCCAGCCCCAGAGCCGCTTCCTCAGCCTCCACTGACCTCCCAGGCTGGATCAGCAAGGACTCAGAGCATGAGCAGTTCCAAACTCAGTCAGTCGCAGCAGCCTGGCTTCCCACTGGGAAACTCCCAGGGTGGTACTGGGTCTGCCTGGCTCTGCAAGCACAACCTGAGCACACTTGGTGTGTTGTTTGGAAAGGTAGAAAAGTGACAAGGCCGTGGGGTTGTCACCATTTTGCAGGACAGGAGCCTCAGCAGCTTTCTCTGAGCAGACATTGGAGAGGGGGAGGACAGGCTCCAGCCTGGCACCTCTGTACAGCAGAGTCTGGCTGGGCACTGCCTCTCCCTGCTCCCTGCACTGCAGCACCAGCACTGGCACAGCACGACCCCAGTGGGAGGCATCACACTACTTAAAGAAAATTATGTTGCTGGCCTTTTCATTATGTTGCCCAGCAAATGTTCCCATGAAATATAGGCCTAATTATCTACCCACATTCAGATTACTCTAAGATGCAATTTCCTTCTACTCTGTGGAGTTTGCTCTCCATCTGTGGATCTCATGATTGAAATACACTCAATTAGTTATTACTCTGCTGGCTAAAATCTTGAACTGCTTTCCTGACAGGCCTGCTCCATTCGGGTCTCGCTGGCCTTACAACAGCCAGGTGACACCAGGTCACAGGCAAAAAGCCACAAGGGTGTCTCAGCACTCAGCCAGGCACGTTATTTATTAGATTGGTATGTCAGATGGAAGCCTTGTCAGGACTGAGGGCTTGAAATGCGAAGCATCAGCATCGTAGTAGAATCACTGAGGTTTTTAAAGGCCTCTCAGATCATGAAGTCCAACCATTCCCCCTGTAAGGCCACCACCAAACCATCTCCTCAGGTGCCACATCTACACATTTTTTAAATCTCTCCCGGGGTGGTGGCTCCACCACTGCACTGGGCACACTTCAGTTAATCAAAGAAAAGACACAGCCTCAGCACAGGTATTGCTGTGGTCAGTGTCCATCCCTTGGGTGGGACCTTTTCAAAATCCCTAAATCCCTGTGAGGGAACTCCCTCTGCCCAGGAGAGGAAGGCTCTGGGTGAGGCCACATTTCTGGGTCAGGAGAGCTGACAGGAGAGTGAGCATTTCAAGAGTAGCATAATGTTACATACCTCTTTTTTCCTTAAAATGATCCAAGAGGTGGAGAGAAACAGAAGCAAGGAGCATCAGCTGTAGCAGGAAGGAGGATTTGAGCAGGATGGTAACTTCATTTCATTCCAATTGGCTACATCAAATTGACATAAGCCAGTCCCTCAGAATAAACTACAATAGATAGTAAAGCCAAATGATATAACAAAGGAAACAACAATATGGATATGCTATAGAAGGAAAAGATTCCTTAACTTCTCCACAGAATTTTGGAAGCCCTGGTGTGAAGGCTTTCTGAAAGTCTTTGCTGGAAGTCCAGCACAGCAACTTCTCTTGGCCATACTGAGGCACTTGCTGGATGCTGATCCCTCCCAGAGTGACCTGTTCCCACACTTGACCACCCTCCTGGTGAAGGGAAACTAATTTTGTACCTACCAGAGACATGTTTTACTCCCAGGGATCCCAGGGACTGCTCAGCAGCTGTGGAGGTGCAGGAGTTGGTCCTTACAATGGAAGTTCCTCTAGGCTGGGGTTCCAGAAACAGCTCCAGGAACAGATCGGGTGGTAATTGATTGCTCAATGATTCACTGATTACTCAGTTTTTGCTCCATCCACATCTCAGTATTTCATTGTTTGGCAAAATATCAGCCTGACTTTGTCCTGACATTGGCACCATGCAGCACAAGAAGAGCTGAAGTTTGAAGTGACTGCGTCATGTCCAAGATGGAAGAAAAAATGTTATGATTATGGGAAAGTTGACTCTGCTCCAACCCTACCCTGCACCATGTCCAACCCTTGCTGTATCTAAAAGAGCAGAAATGAAACCATTGAAAGGAAACATCTGCTGGCAGAAGGGCTCAGATCACCTGTATCAGTGGACAGGGGGACTACAGGAAATGTTGTCTGTCTGGACTTCTGTGAGACCTTTGAGACAGTTCCCACAATATCCTCTGTCTTAACTGGAGAAACATGCACTGGATGGATGGATGGACTGCTCAGTGCATGAGGAATTGGCAGGACAGTCACATCCAGAGAGTGGTGGCCAATGGCTCCATGTGCAGAGGGAGATCAGTGGCAAGTGGTGCCCCTCAGGGCATGGGGCCAGTGCTGTCAAACACCTTTACAGTGACACAGATCACAGATCACAGGTCAGGGGTGCCTCCAGCAGAGGACACCAAGCAGTTGTGGGGTCAGCCACCAAGGGGTGAGGTTGACACACCTGAGGGAAGCTGGAAGACCTTTTGAGGGCACACCCAAAGAGCTGGAAATGCAGTTCCCACTCTCCATGGAGCCCAGGGCATGGCAGGAACAGCTCCTCTGGCATTGTGCTTGTGCCTGCCACGAGGCTGAATAAGGCAGCAGCAGCCAGGAATGTGGGGTCTGATCCTGCCCAGAGCAAGGAGCAGGGAGAGAGCAGGGAAAAACATTTGGGGAGGATGACTCAGAAAGCTCAGCTGGAGGATGAGGAGGGATGCACACACATTCAGGGCCACCAGCAGCTCCTGGCCATGGTGAGGGTGTAACAAAATGGGTGCCATCTGCTTCAGCTGGAGCATCACACAAAGGCACAGGCAGAAAAGAGCCTCTAGCTTAGACCCTGTTGGCAAGGAGAACAAATTCCACAATTGCTACCAAAATAGCCCAAGGCACAGGAGAGGAGTGGCCACAGTGTGCACCAGGTTCTGCTGTGCCTGCTCCTGCCCCACTTCCAAGGTGTCCTGTGGAGAGGAAGAAGAGCAGCCCTGAAAGGTTCACAGTGATTCAAAGCAGCACTGAGTGGGATTTGACAGCGAGCTTGGGATGGGCAGAAGCTCAATCCATCACCCATTCTGGAGGAAGGGACCTGGATGCTGTTGCAGATCTTCAGTGGAGCCAGAGTCAGAAGTGCTGTAATTGTGTAGAACAGGTGAATGTCACAGCAAGAGAAATTACAGTAACAGAGCCCTGTGTGGGCTGTGCAGGGCTGGGAGAACCCCAGCCTGTGATGCTTCAGGGGAGATTTGGACTGGTGGGAGGGGGCTCAGGAGGGGGCCGATGGTGCAAGAGTGCAAGCTGTGAGCAAAGGCTGAAAATGGGACAGATTCACCCCAGGAAACTGAAGCAATACACTCTGGTTGTGTACAAGGCTGAAGGCAGGACAGGGCACAGAGCAAGGGGGTTGTACTGTGGTGGGGAAATTCAGGTTCCACCTGAAGAAAAACTGTGTAAGGATTTTGAAGCAGTGGAACAGACTTCCAGGGAGAGCAGCGCAGGTGTGACCAGGGGCAGCAGAACCTCCCTTGGGCACTTGGTCAGATTGGATGGGTCCAGCACTCTGCTCCTGCCACAGAGTCACCTAAGCCTCCACAGCCTGATGGGGTTTGCTGGGCTCTTCATCACTTACGGAACCAGCAGCTTCACAAACCTCATGGAGATGGTGGCAATGCTGAGAATTTGAGGGGAGAAACCTCCTGCAGAGTGGGAAATCAGCAGTTCTTTGAGTCAAGCTTGTGACAGGGCAGAAAAGCTGATATTGCAGTCAAGAAAATATAAGTTTGGCTGAAAGCCCATCCTGTAAGTTGGTAATCCTGAATACAGCCATTGGAAGAAAAATGACACTAAATATGATGAGGAGGAAAGGAATAGACACTGATCAATATGCAACAACCACATCAAGCTATGGAGCAGAGCTATTGACAGAGGAAAATCTATGTCTGGCAAAACCACAACCAGTAAAGAGCTGCTCACTAAATACATTAGAAACAAAAGAAATATTAATGGTGTTATAGACTCATATCATAGACTTAGAAAAGCATAACAGGATTTTGGTCAGGAGCAACCCCAGGTGTCTCCAGTCTAACATGCTGCTTGGAGCAGGACTGATGTCCAAGTGACACTGCCTTGCTCAGGGATTGCTCAGGTGAATCTTGAAGATCTCCAAGCATGGAGAGGCCCCAGCATGCCTAGATGAGGAGGTTTGCTAGTGCCAAGGCCCTCAGTGGGTCCCTTCTGCCTTTGGAAATGATGGGAATGTCAGACATGAGGGTGATGAAACTGTCTGTGGTCTGATAACAACCCGGAGCATCTCGGCTGCCATCTGTGGGGTTTCTGAACCAGCAGAGCTGTGTGAGCTGCACCTGAGGGCCCTCGAGCAGAGCACTGAGCCCAGCTGAGCCCCCTCCTCCTGCTGCTGAGGTCTGGAAGCCTGGAAGATGCTGGGTTTGGCAGGGTGCAGATGTGGTGCTCGGCTGCCCTGGTTAACAGCTGCTCAGTCCAGCACGACACATCCAGACTGAAAACTGGAGAGGACGCAGAGGATTCAATTAATATAGAATTCAGGGATTAAAAATACACCCCTCAGCGTGCTGTAATGGGAAGTGTCTTGTCAAATGAGCCTCAGTTCATCCTTTGAGAAAATTACAAGTTTGTAGATAAAGGTTACCATGTAGCCATTATTTGCTTAGCTTTTGGCAACGTGTTTGACTTAATATCCTATGACACCCTAATTACAAATTTAGCGCTATACAATCCCAATAAAGGCCACATTAAATGGATGGAAAGCTGCAAATCCAGCTCCAAAACAAGGACTCGTCAGTGAACAGAGATGATTTAGAGGGATTCTGCCAGAGTCAGTCCCAGCCTGACACTAATCAATGTTTTCATCATTGATTGAGAGATGAGCACAAAACACAGCTGATAAATTATACAGCTGCTGGGAGCAGAAGGACTGGCAGTGAATAATTATGACAGAGAAGTTCTACAGAGTGACTGGGATCTTTTCTGTGCACAACCCATTTTCACTTGGCAGTGTTAAAATAGGCCAGCTTTCAAATAGGAACGGAGGAAAGGTTTCATCCAAAAGAGTTGGGAGGAAACATTTCATCCAAAAAAAGGATGGGAGGAAAGGTTTCAGCAAAAAAAGATGGAATACAAAAAATCTAGACATCATCAGGGGAAAGTAACAGAGCAGCTGGTTTTGCATCACTCCAGCAACACAGTGCTGGCCCCAGGTGCAGAGACTGGAGGCAGAGGATGAGGAAAGCAGGACAGTCCTGCAGAGCAAGGAACGGAGGGCAGAGGCCACCAGAGGTGTCTCCAGGGAACAGCTGAATGGCAAAGGAGTCAAACAAGACTCCACAGAGGAGATGGACAAAGCCCCTGAGCTGCAAACATCCCATGGAGTGCAAGTCGTGGGGACAGACTCCAGCTTGAACCTACAATCACCTCCACCTCAGAGCAGCACAGGGACCCTTCCATGCATGTCCCACTCATCCTCATCCTCTCGGTGCCCTTCACAAGCATGACACTAAAAGAGAAACATTCACTTTCCCAAGAGAAAAAGAATTGCTTTGCTGAGCTCTTGCATCAGGCTGGGGTTACACTCCTCTCCCAGACATGATTTTCTGCCAGAAATTGTTAACGTGGAATGGAGGGAAGCCGAGGGGCTTTTCTGAGGGGCAGATAAGGAGGCAGGAAATGAGACACCCCGGGCTGGCAGAAGGGTCTGTGCAAGGAGCAGGGGCCCGCCTGCCAGGTGACTTGCACTGATTTATACACAATCAGCAGAGAGACATTTTCTCCTGTGGATTCTGCACCTGCAGCCCCAGAGGGCCCTGGGCTGTGTTGGCCACAGCCTGACCCGCTGGGGCCGTGGCCCTTCACAGCTGCTGGGGGAGTGCTCGGCCCCGCTGGTATTTTTAGCTCTGCCCACGACATCGCTGGAGTTCACGCCGTGACCTACTTTGGGAAGGCAGAGCTCTCGCCCCGCTGGCTCCCCACGTGCTGGGAAGATGCTGCCAGCCCAAGGAACAGCCCCCCCAGGGCACCCTGTGCCCAGCACGTGGTGCTCGGCTCCCCGTGGATCCACAGAGAGCCCAGGGGCAGATTTTTTTGAGGAGGAGGAGGGTCCTGTGGGAGCCAGGGCTGTCTGCAGCAGGGACACGTGCAGGGCTCCCAGGTGGGTGCTGCTCTGCAGGGACTCAACGGCTTTTGGGCTGGGCTCTGCATTTCCACATTTCCCTTGCCTCAGATAAAATCAGCAGCTCCCAGATTGGCACAGGCACCTCCTGGATTTGGGTCCCCAAGGGAGTTATCCTCAACAACTCAATTCCAGTGGGCTACACTAGGTAGCTCCCAGATGGATGCTGTGATCATAAAATCGCAGATTGAGTTGAGAGGCATCTCGTCCCTGGGCAGGGACATCTCCCATTGGACTAGGTTGCCTCAAGCCCTGTCCAGCCTGGCCTTGGACACTTCCAGGGATGTGGAGTGGAGCTGATGGGTTCATGCCCAGGCTCTGGTGTCCACCCTGCCCACAGATCCATCAGGGACCAGGCTCATTTCATTCTCAGTGTCACTGGGCAGCTGATGAACCTGTTTTGACCTTCTCTCTTGGGCACTTGGAAAACCTCTTTCCTGACACTTGGAGTTCATGACAAAATTCACCGCTCGCAGAAGAGCTCCAGAAAGAGACACAGTCACTCCAACAACCCCTGCAAAGTTCAGCTCTCTCTGCTTACAGGACCAAAATCTCCTTCAGCACCAGGTCCATGTCCCAGCACGAGTCTCAGAGGTGGCTGTGGCTGCCCAGGATGTGCAGCCCCGTGTCAGCCCAGCCACTGATCCACGAGGCTGCCACAACCTCCTCCTTGCCAGCTCTTTCCTGCCTCATTACCCCTGAAATCCCAGGGGGCCATCGCTTTGCCAGCCCAGCTCTGGAAGCTTTTCTGAACTTTGCTGTGTTAAAAGCTTTCTATTTCCAGCAAGATTGCAAGTGGAGGGGAGAGATTTTACAGCCACCAGGTGAGAGTGCTGGGGATGAGCCATGGGGCAGTAGGTTCAGGGCAAGAAGAGGAGAGAGGGGCAGAGAAGTCATCCATCAGCCACTTCCAGCTAATCCAGCACCTACCTGGGGAGAGGAACAGCAACAACAACCTGGCCACAAACTGAGGGAGCAGACCCACAGCAGTGGGAGAGGGGAAAGCACCAAGACAGGACTGAGAACAATGATGCCAAGGACAACAGAGCTGACACAGGGTCCTTCCCTGATTCATCCAACCACTCAAGGGCCAGCACCCCGCACAGGCTGGGCAAATTGTCATTCCAAACACAGAAACAGCCCTTCTGGCAGTGGCAGGGATCAGCTGAAACCTTCCCCCAGAGCCCGTGCCTTGAGGCAGCCATTAGTCACTGCGAGGAAGGAGAGTTTGGCAGCTCAGCCCACGCCAAGCTGGACGCTCACATGCAGATGGAGCAAAACCTTGCACTGGATGCAAACACAGCCACTGCCACAGAGCACCTCACTGTGCCTCCCTGGGTCCAGCAGGCTGCAGAGCACCCTGGCAGGCAATGCCAAGGGCAAAGAGGGCATTTGGGGTCACCTGTGACCCCCAGAGGGGCCCACCCAGCAGCGACGTGCTCAAGCACAGGCACAGCTCAGAGCTCACCCCAGGTCAGGGCTGCTTGAGCTGCACCAGCCTTGCCCAACACATTCCCCTGGGGCTGTGCATCACATCCGATGTGCCTTATCCAAGGAAAAAACGTGTCATTTATGGTACATTTAAAATTAATGCACATTTGGTGTTCTTGCTGATCCCAAATTATCCCCTGCACGTGTGCTGCAGCGCAGAGCTCGCTCGGCCCCGCCAGGACAGCGGCGCTGCTGAGCCTCCCTCCCTGGCAGCACATTCCCAAAAATAAGGATTCCCAGCAGCACTGCCAGCATTTGTACCTCACCAGTACTGACTCCTGCCTGGTGCCAGGGGGCTCTGTGCCATCCTGGGCTCAGCTCAGTTCTGTCTAGAGGGCATGATGGACACAAACGCTGCTCCTTATGGATAAACCCCTGCCTCTCCAGAGCTGGGGGCCCAGCTGCTTCCTGATGGGAAGCTCAGTCCTGTCCATAACCCCTGAGTGCATAAGGCTTGAATAAAAGCTGTCCCTGCTGATGTTGGTGGCAGTGGTGAGTGGTGACTGTGGCTCTGCCATGTGCAAATGCCATGTCTGAGCTAAGTGATGCTCAGGCCACAGGCGCCTTCCCAGTGTTTGGAATGCTGCTCCTGCTGCCTGCAAGGAACCTGCATGCTGGCACACACATATGGGTATTTATGATATATTCTCTTCTAAAACCCAAATCAAGGCCACTGGGGAAAAGAGGGTCACACCCGCCATGATCTGAGGAGGGGACAGGGACAAAGAGCACAAACACAAACTCCACCAGTCCTAGTGGGAGCAGAACCAGCCACCAGCTGGGAAGGGATATTTATGGCAGTCAGGGCTTTGGTGACAGCAAAACATCCCAAAATTCTGTTCATTAAATACCACCTTACCAGTGCCAGTGCCTCCTGGCCTGGGACACCCCTGTCCCATGCTGAAAGCTGGCACCCCATGGCCACATTTTGGTGGGGCTCCCAGGAGAGTGGCAGTGGCAGGTGCCAGTCCTGCCACGTGGAGCCCTGGAGGGAAAGAAAAATATTTTCCATATATTTCTTGTTTGCTGAATTTCTCAGCAGCTCTTCCAGCGCCAGCGAGTGAAACCCAGCGGCGCAGCCGAGCCCCCGCACCTCGACAGCTCCAACACAGCCCCGGGCAGCACGCAGGGAAAATCACACCTTGGGGGAGGTCAGGGAGCACGAGTAAATAGGATGAGATTAATTTGGGAATGACACGCAGGCAGAATGACGTCTGCCAGGGAAGGAGCAATGCTGGGCCCCACCACAGCCTGGCTGTCGCTGCCTGTGGAGCGGAGCCTGGAGGGGCTGACGGCCCCACACAGGGACAGAAACCAGGGAAGCCACAGCAGGAGCTGTCACAACCAGCTGGGCAGGAGCCAGAGCCCCACTGCTCAGACCAAAGCTCTGCCCCAGCCTGGGCAAGGCTTCCTGGAGAGTTTGGACAGGTGCTTCCAGCTGCCACGGGTTCCTTCTTTCTAAACCCCACTGCAGATTCTTTAGGAGCTCATGAGGCTGCTTTAAGGAAGCAGAAGAGTTTGTTGCTTGCACCAAGTCCCAGGGCGCTGTCCTGGGGACAGGAGTGCCACTGCCACCAGCTCTTGGTGGGGACAATCCCAAACATCCTGTTCCTCCATGGCATCCCCTGTCCAGAGGGAGCCTGGTCCCCAAATCCCTTGAGTCCCCTCAGCACAGCAGCCCCGGTCCCTGCAGAGCCTGGGGGTGTTCCCCCACTCCAGCTGATTGCAGGGGCTGAGCCCAGGCCCCCGAGCAGGATGGAGCTGTGAATCCATCCCTGGGACACATTTCTGAAAGCTCAGTCAAGGCTCTACTCCCACCAGGAGTGTCACCAAAAGGTTTTGAGTGGACACTCCCACTGCAGCTCCTGCTCGTGGCTCCTCAGGACCTTGCTCTGACCCTGCAGCCTCAGGGCTGGCACTGGCTGGCATCAGATTTGTTGTGGGAACAAGCTCTGTGTCCTCCTCACCCACAATGAAGCCTTCAGGCCTCAGCAACTGCTTCACCTCTTCCAGCAAAGAGAAATTCATCCAGTTTCTGGTCAGATTTCATGTTTATGGGGATGTCACACACCCATAAACTGCAGGGTGGTTTCCAGGAGAAGACTGCAGCTGGCTGGGGCCAAGAGAGAGGGGACAGGAGCCTCGGGCTTTTCCAACCACCCTCCTCCCACTGCACTTCCAGCAAAGCAGAGCCTGGGGGATAAAGGGATGATGCAGCACAGGCTCCTTGGGGCAGGGCTGCTGTCCAAGTGGGCAGGGATTGATTAAAACCCTGACATGGATTGATTAATTCCTGATACAGAACCTCACACAGGGTCACGGGGCTGCCCCTGGGTGTAGGAGCAGCATGAGGCAGGCTCACCTCTGGGACCTTTGGGACCCAGCCAGCAGCAAAGCAAGATGGAAAAAAACAATTTTGCTTTTAGATTTGTCCCACTATGGGTTTACATTCCTCGGCATGGAAGAACAGATTGGTTTAATGTCCAGGGCTACGGAAGATGCAGCAGGGAGGAAAAACGTGATCAATTATTTAGGAGAGATTTTCAGTCTCACATCAGAAGCTCTGAATTCATACACCTGAACTAAGAGCTGTTTCCTCCTGGTACAGGGCACAAAGCAAATAGAGAGGCTCTAATTAGCACACTCAGCAGCCTAATATTTGTCTGTTTTCTGTGATTGCCTCAATGAGCCTGGCAGCTCCCACCCAGGCTCCAGGAGCACATCTGGCTGCCAGGATGTTTATAGGGAACATACACAGCTTGGGAATGAATTACCTGTTTGAACAGAGGGGAAGAGCTCTCCTGGAACAAGAGCAGCTGGATTCAGGCTGACAGAGCTCTCATTCTTCTGCACAATAACCCATGGTGCCTGTCTGCCCCAGCTGGGGGATGCCCTGGGCAGAGGGAACACGTGGAACCAGCTCCTGCTCCAGCAGCACAGCACATGGCTGTGACAACCACAGTCTGTCCCTTGCCAGGAGCTTGGATCCAACCTCTGCTGAAGGCACTTTTGGTTTTGGCTTTATCCTTTGGAGGCAGATGGCCCAGGATGGGCTTGGCAAGGACAGCCAGAGGACCTTGGTTATCTCTGGGGTTTGTGCTCCAGTTCTAATCCCCATTTTCCAGGGAGAGGTTCCTGGAGTGTAATCACCTATAAACACAGATACTGAAAGACCTCACATTTGGTTTGTAAATCCCTCACCAAAAAACCAAACCTCTGAATTGCTCTGCTGCTGCTGCACGAGATGTTTGCCCAAAGCACATCTGCTGGAAGGTGGGCACCTGCACTGACCTGTGCTCACCTGTGCTCACTCCCAGGCTTGGTTCAGTTTAGAGCCTTTGCCATACCCAGCATCACCATCCTGTAACCAGCCCCAACAGAAATTCAATCTCTCCAGCTCCACAGGCAGCCTGTGCCTCCACAGAGGCCCTGGCTGCTCTATCTGCACTTCTAAAGCAATTTTTAAGTTTTCTTTGTAAGAACAAATTCATTGCAATAGCAGGGAAAAGCCTCCAGTGACTGCAACACGTTCTGTACAAAAGCATTAACCAAAATCTGCATGATCCTTGCAGGGAACGTTTCCAAATGCTTCCATTGCTTCTGGATGGGCTAGGACCAGATGGAGATGCAGCCAGGCTAGGTGGTCTCACCTGAGAAAAAAAACACTGACATGAGGCTCTGACACTTGAAAACAACATTTTGTGTAGGAGGAGCAGCCTCCCTGGGCACAGGCTGCACATTCCTGGACATGCCCCATTCCTGGCAGTGTCCAAGGCCAGGCTGGATGGGGCTTGGAGCAGCCTGGGACAGTGGAAGGTGACCCTGCCCATGGCAGGAGTGGCACTGGATGAGCTTTAAGGTCCCTCCCCACCCAAACCAGTCTGGGATTCTGTGACAGCAAAACACAGTGCAGGGCAGGCAGAGGAGAGCGTGTGCCAGGAAGGTTAAATGCAGAGAAGAGGTCACAATTCACAGCTTTTACAACCCCCAGTCCTCACCAAACACATTTTTGGCCTGAGGGTGCTGCCCAGCTCTGGTGATGCCAGGAGGGCCAGGAGAGCTGAGGGAAGGGGGCAGCTTTGGGGGTGTCCTTGGTGCTCTGGTTGGATGACAAATCCCTTCAAGGCAACAGCACCTACAGCTGGAGCAGAGCTGGAGTTTCCATAGAGCAAGAATCAGGTTATGCAGCCTTTGGCAATGACAGATGTGACACAAGCTGAGCAAGCACCAGGGGATGTCTGGACAGAGTCCAACTGCCACCGACAGCTCCAGCCCCGGGGGACAGAGCACTGGAGATTTCTTCCCAGTGCCTGACAACACCTGGGGTGATTCCTGCTGAGGTGAGCAGCTGGAAACTGCGTGTTCCTTTGCAAGTCTGATGTAAGCAGAGGCAAGTTGGCCTCATAGTTGTTGACAACTTTTCTCTTTGTAGCACTTGATGCAAAGAAATAAAAATTTTAATCCAGCAAAATAACTTTATTTCAACAGGGCAAGTACAGCCAAGTGGTGATTCCAGAGTTGGCTGGCAAGTGTCAGCTCCATGATCCATCAGTAAATGCCCTGCTGCTGAGGATCAAGGATCCAGGCTCTATGGCCACCCTTCACAACGATTTCTTAGGTTTAGATTTCAAGTGAAATACATTCAGATTTGCTCCTGTCAGAGCATTGCTCACCAGTACACGGTTGGAAGTCACTGAGGAGTTAATTACACAGATACCTGATTCGTATGAGAAGAAAGCAACGCTGCAACCCACAAAGCCCTCCCTCTCTGCAGTGCTGCTGCTCGGAGCCTCCCCAGCACCTTGCAGGGGGAGGCCCCCGGCGTTCTTTGGGCCTCTGCAGTAAAAACAGCGCCTAAAAACACAGCAGCAAAAATCTGGGCACCTCTGAACTGCACATTTCCCCTCTGCCAGTCTGTGATCAATAACTGCTGCTCCTGGAACCTGTAGGAAGGAGAAGCCCCCCCATCCCAGAGCTCCAAAGGGACTGGGGCACGGTGCAGGTTGTGCTCGGTGCTGAGTGTCTGGCCCTGGCTGGAGAAGGAAGAACTCTGGCTTCATTCATCTGGGCGTTGTTTTGGTTTGGTGAAGCTTTAAATAAATAAATAGGGCTGCTCTGTCAGTAGGATGGGCTGTGGCTCCCAGCTGGCAGCTCGGCCTCTCCCCAGCTCTACCCTGGCTCTCCTGTGCTGCTCGCCTGGCCCTCCCCACTGGGCACATTCCTGCGCTTCCTCAGCTGCATCTCTTCATCCTGCAGGAGAAAAGGAAGCACAAACTGAACTGTCAGTGTCCTCTCTGAGCTGGATAAAACCTGTCCCCTTCCACCTCTTCTTTCCCACCAGCAAACACAACCCCCATCACTCCAGCTCCTCTCTCAGAACACTGACACCATCTGACACCCTCACACGGGGCCCTCCCAACCCATCCTCGTGCTCCCACCGAGGAACTGTTCATGACTAACACAGCAGGCACCTTCTAAACCCTGCTGCAGTCAGAGCAGCAGGGATGTCACCTGTCTGAGCTGTGCTGCTCAGCTTGGGAGTCACACCACACACACTTGGTCTCAGTGCACATTTACCTCAGGGTGGGCCTGCTGTCCCTCAGAATCAAACCCCAGTGCTTGGAAGGGACCTCTGAAGATAAATCCAACCATCTGCTCTAAGCAGGGCTGACTCAAGTGCTGGAGCTGCTTCTTCAGGGCACTGATTTGCATTTCAAGTACCTACAAGGGTGGAGTTTCCACCTCTCCCGAACAGCCCAGGTGTGTGTACAGGGCAGGATTTCCCACTGGCCCCAGGGAGGGTTTCCTTCAGCACAAATTGTGCCTGTCCCCTCTTGGCTTTTCACTGGGCATCTCCACAACCACCTTCCTCTCCACAACCACCTTCCTCTCCACAACCACCTTCTCCCTCCCCACCCTGCAGGCAGCTGGGGGATCCTCCCTTCAGCTCCTCTCCTCCAAGCTGGAGGAAGCAGCTCCCTCAGCCTCTCCAGCCCTGACCCACTTCATGAGCAAACCCACAGAGCTGCAGGACCAGGATTTAACTGTGCCCAGGTTTGCCACATGTGGCAGGGACTGTGAGCATGTGCCATTTAGTGTCTGTACTAAAATAATCAATTCTGCATAGTCCTCCTCAGCCAGTCCCTCCCAGATGCTTCTCTCAGGATCTTTCCCAACACATCCACCTCACATCATTCAGCCAGGACTCAACAAGGACCAGCCACTGCCTGTTCCAGTGTGGTTCGTACCGAGTCAGAGTCTTCCTCAACCTGGGTGCTTATGAAATCGAGATAATCATCCTTCTGGTTGTCCAGAACTTCTTCCTCATACTCAGTCTGGTAGTCTGACTCATCTAAAGAGAGAAGAGACAAAGCACAGGGTTTAACTGGCAGGCAGAGGAAACTGGGAGAAGAATGATTGCCACTGTCACTGAGCACAGGCAGGACAGTGCCAGCAGCTCTCTGCAGCTCAGTGAACTGGGACTGCTCACACACAGATCTCAGCTCCCTAGCACATAAAAATAAACCATGTCCTCTCTGTCAGCTGGTGTCCTGGAGCCCTCCAGAATCCAGGGAACCACAGCACAGCAGCCCTGTCCAACTGTCCAGGTCCTGGGGGCTGCCAGTTCCCAGTCTGAGGGACACAGACTGGTTTTGGGGGGATTCCCTGGGGAATGCCCTTCACAGCACAGCTGCTGTTTTCCACCTCTCAGCCCAACCAGACCTGTGGGACACCTTCAGAAGCCTCTGAGCTGCCAACCCAAACTCCCCAGGACACAGAGGTCACAGGCTCTGGGAAGAGGGATCCCAGGCTTAAGGTGAGCTCTGCCTGCTGTGGAGCTGATAACTGAGTGTCACAATCTCTGTTCCTCAGGGAATGGTGACATTTACATTCCCTTCCTCTCTGCAGAGGACAATCACTTGCTTTCTCCACTAATCCAGCAGCTTAACATAATTTAGGGAGTCTCAAGAGCTGTGCACAGGAACAGGACCTGCAAGGAAGGCCCCAGTCCCAGCCTGTTCTCATGGAATGAGGACACATCAGAGCAGAGCCAACGCCTCTCCCAGCATCTGGAGATCACCTGGAAGATCTGCAAAACAGGCAGGAGGACCCCACAAGGGCCTGGAGTGTCAGGAGAGGGGGAATGGCCTTAAGGAAGGCAGGGTCAGATGGGATATTGGGCAGGAATTGTTCCCTGGGAGGGTGGGCAGGCCCTGGCACAGGGTGCCCAGAGCAGCTGTGGCTGCCCCTGGATCCCTGGCAGTGTCCAAGGCCAGGCTGGACATTGGGGCTGGAGCAGCCTGGGACAGTGGGAGGTGTCCCTGCCATGGCAGGGGTGGCACTGGATGGGCTTTAAGGTTCTTCCCAACTCAAACCCTTTTATGACTCCACCTGCAGCCAGGGCTGACTGCCCACAGCAACTCCAGGAATGTGCTGGGCTGGGGGGGCCATTGCTGGTCCCAGCTCACCCCCAGGGCACCAGCAGCCCCTGAGAGCCTGTCCCAGCCACTCGTGACACCAGGGCACGTGGGCAGCAAGGCAGAGCCCATGGCAGGCAGCAACTTCCTCTGCTGGCACCCAGATCTTCAGGATGCAGCTCAAGGCGTGAAAATGACATTTTATTGCTACATTAAAACCAGGTTTGTGTGACACCAGCTCCTCCATCCCTTTCCTGAGTTAATTCCAGAGTGCTCTGAAGCAATACCTGGGATGCAGCCCACTGGTGAAGAGAGGGGGCTCCTGTTTAAACCAGATCCTTGATTGAGTATTTCTCCTGGGAGCTGTCAATAGCATCTGCTCCATGCTGAACACAACAGCACAGTCTGTTCCACAGCCTTTTCTCCTAGCACATAACTACAACCAACTGCTAGAACATTGGAATGAAAGACATTTGGTCTTTTTCATTTTATTATTTTTAGCTGGTTTTCCTTACTGTGAATTAGAGAATGATTGTTAGTTTTTACTAAAAACACTAACAATGATCTTCAATAAAATACATCAGAGAAACTGGAAACTCATCTGAACAGCAACAGACACCACAAACAAGAGTCTGCAGTTTATAACTCTGACAAAACCAGCTGCCATCAAGACCAAACTCCTTGATTTTCCCAGCACTATTCAGCATTTAACAGGTCTTTCTACAGACACAGAACCAAGAGCCACCCTTCTCACATCCTTCACACAGCAGCTCTGGGTGCTGGAGGGGAAAAAGGAAAACAGGAGGTGGCCCTGCTGTCCCCAAACATCACCTTCCATCAAGGCTGAGGCTCAGTGTTCTGGGCACTACAAAACCTCCCAGAAGCACCAAGCAGGACCAAAGCCTTGCTGCTCTGTTCAAATCACCCCCACCCAAAGAGCACAGCCTGAAATCCAGCCAGCCAAGAGGAGATTCCACCATGGGAAGATGCCCAAGCCTGTCCTGAGCAGGGTGAGCACATTCCCTGCAGGAAGGGCACATTTTCCCACCCAGATCTGCCTCATGCCTCTGCAGCTGGTGCTTGCCCTTTGCTCTGTGCCTGATTCCTGCAGGGAAGCCCCAGATGGGAACAACTGTGGTGAGGCTGGAGGGGCTCTTGCAGTGGCACTGCCAGGTCCCTGGAAGCTCAGCACAGTCTCAGCTGCATTAGTGCTGCTTCAGGAAAGTTCTTTTTAAGCAGCAAAGATGCAGAGGTGGCCTGGTGCCTGCTAATTGTGTCCCTTGGAGGTGCTGGGATGTCTCCTGCTTCAGCTGAATGGCAAACTCAGGCATCTGACACCACCATTAAGATTTCTCTTCCATGAATCCTTTTCTCCAAATGACCATTGCTTCAAGTGCTTGGTCTCCTGGGCTCAGCAATCCCTCACAGGAAGAGCCTGAGCAGGGAAGTGACAGAGCCACCCCTGGGGAGTGGCACCTGTGGCCACAGTGAATCCAAATCACAGCTGGGCAGAGGGATAATACTGGCTGAGGGAATGTGTGGATGGAGAATGGGAACAGGGCCACCAACACTCCTGTGTCCCAGCACTTTGGTACTCAGGTCTCTCTGCTCAGCCCTGCCAAAGGGACAGGCTCCCTTTTGAAATTTCTTTTAATGGTTTTGTTCAATATGCTCCAGAAAAGAGAAGAATTTCCCCTGCCTTTTCCCCACAAAGCCCACACAACTCCTGCCCTATCCAGGCTTCTCATCCTCTGTGCTGACCCTTCCCTATCCATCAGAACTTGAGTCTTTCCCTTTGCTTTCTTCAGAACAAAATTATTGACAGAATTTCCTCAGCCGGCCTGAGACCTGCTGTCAGAACAGGCAGAGCCTTTCTCAGTTTCTGTGTTCCAAGACCTCCCTCAGGAAGGGATTTCCCAAAATAACAAAGGTGACAGTGCAGGGTCACAGCCAGGCCACCAAGCAGCTCTCTGTCCCCTCCTCTACACAGGTCACAAGCCTCAAACCCCCTTCACCCCCACAGCAGAGCAATGCCAGAGCTCACCAGCCTCGAGGAGCCACCTGACAGCCACGAGGCCACTGCAGGGAGGTGTCACCCTCGCTCTGAGCTCACCTCACCACAGACCTTCCCCCACAGCTCTTCAGCAAAAGTCTCATGCACAGAGAACACCAAGGAATGTCACTGCTGTCAGTGCCACCCAAACATGGGCAGGGTCCCTGCAGCCACACGGAGCCACCCACGGCAGGAACACAAAGGATCCTTCACAGCACAGAGCCCACGTGCACGACTCTGCTGCCACCCCCTCCTGCAGACCCTACAGCCAAGGGATTTCAGCATCCTTGAGGAGCATGTGGCCCCTGCCCAGCCCATCCCATTGCCAGCAGCCCCTGCACTGCCCTTCCTGAGCCCAGAACGTGCCAGGTCCATCTGCCCCACTCTCAGCCATGGCCTGGCTCAGCAGAAAGCAGAGCCTGATGGGGAATCATCAGGAACTACATAAAGGAGGAGGATCTGTCCCAGTGCTCTGGTTAAATCTCAGCAAGTCTCAGTGCCTGAGCCTTAAATAACCACATACCATGAACTCTTCACTCTTATTCACAATGGCTGCTTCAACCACATTTGATTAATATTTTCTTCATAAGGCATATGATTGTAATTAGCATTTCAAATTACCACAGGGACATCTCTACAAACAGTCACAGATGGGAGCACTGCTAACTTTAGCTTTCCCTCTGCAG
This sequence comes from Thryothorus ludovicianus, assembly GCA_013397245.1. NCBI lineage: Eukaryota > Metazoa > Chordata > Aves > Passeriformes > Certhiidae > Thryothorus > Thryothorus ludovicianus. Next base: position 384,842 of record VZTB01008811.1, read on the forward strand.
GAACTAGAATCAGGAGGAGGGGAAGAGACTGTTTAGAAAGCGCTCCAGCCCTGGTGACACACTCAGGGGTTTCAGGCCTGCAAGGCTCTGATCCTTTTGGATCTGGGAGCTCCATAAACAAAGAGCTGCTCTGCAGGGCAGGGCCATCACGGGGCACAGAGCACCTTTGTGCAGGAGCTGGTACCTGCTCCTCATCTCATCAGTTCACTGCTGCTCCCACAAGAGGAGCACACAAAAAGCAGTGGAGCCAGTGAGTCACTCCTGATCCCACTCACGACAGCAGGGAGAACATCCTTGGGGCAGGGCCTTAACTCAGCCTGCCCCAGCCCAACACAGGCTGAGGATGGAGCCAGCAGAAGGGCACGGGACAGCCCGAGGGGATGGAGGCTGAGTTGCCACTTGTGTTATTCCCTGAGATGGGACTGGAGCAGGGATTATTCCCACCGGGGGCACAGCAGCAGGAGGCTGACAGCAGGCACCTGCCACGGCAAGCACACCCCGACTGATGCCTCTGCCCCAGAGGAGGTGGCAGGAGGGGGACACAGAGGGTCTGGGCTCTGAGGGGAGCAGGGAAGGGCCCCCATGGCTGGCAGTGGGAGCTGTGCCTCGTCCCCCCTGCCCCGCTCACCGTCTGCCACCGGAGCCTTGACGGGCTCGATGCGGGACACGATCTCTGCCAGGTCTGTGAAGGACGTGGTGGGACAGGTCACGTTCTGCAACACAGGGACAAGGGGAAGGTTTGTCAGCAAATATACACAGGAAATGCAAACAAGTCGAGACTGTATAAAAATGATATTGAACAGACAAAGCTCCAGACGCACAAATTCTCCACAGCTGCCCCCTCAAAAGCCATTACTCATCTGTGAGAAATGCTCAAAGCAGCTCTCCTGAGGCAGGTCTGGTGGCAGAGATGGGATTCCCAACAGTGGGACACGCCCTTAATGGCTCTTATTCCACCCATGCAACAAGAAGCCTTATTAAAAACTTAGCAAACCATAGAAAAGACCCCAGAGACAAGCACGGGAGGGGCTGTGCCCTGGCACGGACAGAGCTCACTCCGTGTGTTTGGCTCCATCAGTGTCCCTTTGGAAGGGGCTGGCTGGGCTGGGTGCAGCCCCCAGGGAGCTTCTGCCTTCCCTTGGGAGAAGGTGACCAGGTGGGACACACAGCTGAGCCATCCCTCAGCTGCAGTGATGCCACAGAGGCTGCAGGTGGGGTGACCAGGACCCCCCGGGACCCCTCAAAAAGCCTCAGAGCTGGAGGTGCTGCAGTGAGCAAGAGCCTTCAGAGACATCTCCCACTGCAATTCCTCTCTCCAATAAACCTTTGCTATTTTCACTCTGTCTCACCCAAGCAGTGGGCTGAGTGTTCTCTATTTTGAGAAGTTCTTGCTCCAGTCTCTCCTCTAAGAAAACCCACCTTTGGCATTTAAGAGCCTTCCCGGGCTTCCTGCAGCCCCACCTCCCTCTTTGGGGCCGGGCACAACGTAACCAGGTGGACACCTGAATACCTCTCATCTTTTCCTAAACCCAGTGAGTTTACTGAACACAACAACAACCCCAACCCCAAAGGAAGGGATGGGGGAGAGCTGGCAGAGGGAACTGGGCTGCCAGGAATTGCTGTGACAATTGTCTTCCCAAACACCCAGGCCTGCCCATGTGCTCCCAGGCAGGGCAGCCTCCAAACACGGGGTTTTATGAACAATCCTTTACCCTTCTGGCAGGAACACCAACCCTGTGAATCACACAACCCCTGGGGGTCACAGCAGCAGTCCATTGCTGCTGCAGCAAAGTGCTCTCAGTTGACCTTTCATCTGCAGCTGATTTTGATGTAATTTATAACAGCCACAGCACAGAGCAGATCCAGGACAAGCAACGGGGGCAGAGAAGAGCCTGGACAGAATGAAAAGATACCTGTATGAAATGGAACAGCAGTAGCTCAGGACACACACCTTAAAATATAAAGAAGCTGGGAAGCTCACTGTGACTGTTAAGGAACTGCTGGAAAGGATGAGTCAGCCCAGGCTCACTTTGAACATTCAACCTGAGCGTTCCCAGTGCAGCATTTGCAGAAAGCTTTCCCAGGACAGGGAAGAAAAGCTCCTTGACAGCTCCAGTCTGTGCCACACAACTCAGTGAGGGACATGTGCACCCTCTGGCCACCACAGGGACCCAGCCACGTCTGAGGCCATCCTTGCACTCAAAAACCCACAAGGATGAGGTGGCTGCACAGAGCACTGAGGCAGACAAGTGCCAGGCTGTCCCTGGGAGCAGGCAGGGAAAGGCTTTGGCTGGGATCAAAGCCCAGGGCTCTGCATGAACAGCTGAACAAAATCCTGCAGGGCCCAGCACCAAAACGTGCCCCAGGAAAACCATCAGCAGCTCCTGCAGTGAGGATGGATGGGAAGTGTGACTGGACCTGCAGAGGCATCTGTCCCCCAGCTGATCCCCCTGTCTGAGGGCACCTGGGGAGGCAGCTGCACCCAAAGCCTCAGCACCAGGACTGGAAAAGCCCTTGTGGGAAACCAGGTGTCTCCCCACAGTCGTTTGGTGCTTCCTCTCACAACTTTTATGGACAAAATCACCCTCCCATCAGATAACACAAAGCAAAGAAGTGTCTCAGATCCACCTGAAACCTACTCTCAAACCTCTCTGATATGTTTTTCCAAGGAGAAAAGTTTTCTCTTTGGCATAATGTTTATGAAATAAATTAGAGGAGAAAGACAGTTACTATTGTATTCTGATGGATTATATATAGCTTTGACTATGATTAACACCTCAGCAGACAAAACTTCTTCCAAGTAGATCCAATTAATGGTGCTGCAGCATTCCATACTGGGGAAGAGTAAGGGCTGCTCAAAATAAAGTTTATGTAAGGTTCCTGTTGTTTGTGTCTTCAGTATTTGCATTTTGGAGGCAAGACAAACAGGGACTAAATGATCAAAGCAAAGGAGTAGCATCTAAATGATTAAATATCTGGATTTTTAAATAAAATTGCAATGCTCATGACATGGAAACGAGACGATAAGAAATGGCACTCAGCTCTCAGATGTTGAACACTCCAGAAATAGATGAAGAACTAAAACATACAGAGCATCAAAACCTTTGCTAATGAAAGGCAAGTTAAAAATATCAGCTGCTCTGCCTGGAAGATAACACAGCTAAAGGACTTAAGTGACTGTAATGGACTAAGAAAAGCAAGAAAAATACCCCAGTGGGAGCTGGAACAGTTCTAACTTCATAGAAATAAATCTCCTGCAACAGAAGTCAGATGCAAAAATCTTGGGTTTCAGAGGGCTCTGGAGTTTTAGGAGGATGAGCAGATGACCCCACAGGTCCCTGGGCAGAGTAGGGATGGACAGAACCCATGGTCCCTGCTCCATAACCTGGCAGAGTTGGTGAGTCCTTCTCCCAATCCTGTTATTTCCAGGCCTTGGAACCTCAGCAATCAGCACTTGGTGCCTCATTATCAAGTGAGTGCAGGGCCAGACTGTGTCTGCAATGAGGAGATGACAGATTTGCTCTCCAGAGCACTGAAGTGCCTCAGAACCCAGGGTAGGTGTGAATAAATGTCCATCATGCTGCTGTGATAGCATGATTTAAGTGAAATATTCCCTTCCATTACTGTATCCTGTAAAAAGGACAGTTTTAAAAGCAGTCTTCTTTAAAAGAAGTGTCTGTTACAGGAGTGAAAATGTTTGAGGCTTTTTACTTACTGGCTGGTGATAAAAGCAAGGCTGAAGTAGGACACAATTCTGAGACACACAATTATCCCTGCCTTGACTTCTCCATGTGACTTCTAACACAAAACCTGAACCCCAGCCCCTCATGTCTGATCAGGAGGTGCCAGAGGTGGACTGAGGACCCATCTTCTGCAGTCACACTGAAGCACCTCCCCCATCCAGGTGTGCTCCCAGGGAGAAATCCCAGGCTGAGGAGCCTGGGGGCTCCTTGGGCTCATGGATCTCCAGCTGGTTTCCTCCATGGCTCAGTCCCTGTGTGCTCCTTCCAGAGCCACTCTGGCCCTGCCAGGCAGCTGGGCAGGCCCTGGCACAGGGTGCCCAGACCCCCTGGAGCTGAGGGTGACATTCACCTCCTCTCAACAGAGCCACTTCCACCCCTCAGTGACTCACAGCCTCTGCTGACACTGAGGGCACTTGGCTCAGACGTGGAATCATCCACCCCTCATCCCTGGGCCAGGGTCCATCCTGCCATATCTCAGAGCCAAAGTGCTCTGCCAGCCACCCCTGGAGAGCTGCAAATCCTCAGTGTCATCCCTTACCTCACTTGACTTCCCTCTGTGAGGCTCATGACAGTTATGATTCATTCTGGCCATCCCTTAAAAAATTACTGCTCATTTCCCTTCTCTAAAAGATGATTAAAAAGAATTACTGGGTAAAACATGAAGCCTTTGTAGCACTTGGGTTTCAAATCAGAGGGATTCAAAGGAGAGGAAGGACAGTGAGCCATTATGTTATATTATATTATCCAAATTTCTCAAAAAGGTGATAACTGTTTCTTAGAATTAACTGGAACTTCCCTGTCACAAAATCCAGAGCTGTGAACCAATCTCAGGGCTGTCACTGTCCCCTGTCCCAGCCCTGAGCAGCTCCAGCAGCACAGAGCATTTCCCTGAGCACTTACATCAGTTTTAGATTTGCAGGTCTCTTGCCTGTCCTTCAGCATCTTGTCAAGGACTCCACTCCTGCACCACACATTAAATACAGTTTTCCCATGCTGGTATCCCACTTCCTGGAAAAAAAAAATCATCAGGAGAATAAAAAGTAATTAATAACTGCCATTAGCATGGAAACAACTGGAAAAAACAGATCCATCGCTTAAAGTTTTACTCTTTTTCTTAGAGCACAGTAGAAATGATATTGAAAAATCAAACAGGAAGGACAGAGCAACAGGTTTTGAGAGCTCTGGATCCCATCTCCAGCCCTGGTTCTGGCAGCAGCACTAAACCTCTGGTGGTGCCTCTCTTCTAGTTTTTGGATGAGCGTTCAGAGCCTGGGAGACACTGGGGCTGGAATTCACCTCTCACAGTCTATCCCAGCCCAGGGTGGGGTTGCTTAAGGGGAGTAAAAGGAGCTGACAGCTCTGCCACTGGAAGGGTCAGGCTGGCCCAAACTAACCACGAGAAGCTGAGGAGCTTCAGGAACTGACCCACAGCCTCCACTGCTCTGGGGTTGTACATGAGAGGGGTTTGACATGAAGAGATTTCAGCTCCTTGGAAAATGCTGGTGCCCATTTCTATCTCCTGTAAAATCCAGGCACACAGCTGAAATAACTCTCCCCACTACTTCCCAGCCCCTAAGGATAAAGGAATGCCTGGACTGTCCTTTCCTTTGAGGTCAGCACAGTTTAAAGCTTCCTTGTGGACAGAAGTTGTTAAGTTGGGCTGCAGGGAATGAGGATCCAGGAGGTGCTGCCCCTCCATCCCTGCAGTGTCTCGTGCCAAGAACCTGCTCAAAGACAGTGACACTTTTGAGGAACTGCCCTTCTCTCAACATTTATTGCATTGACAAAATTTGCCTGGTGCCTTTACATCTCTTTAACAGCACCACATTAGAACAGAGCAGGGATGTGACAGCTCATGATCTGTTCCTGTGATGAACTACCACACCTGTCTGTCAAGGTTTTCAAATCAGCCAGCGCCCTCCAGCTGGCAAAGAACAAAGAATTATTTATCAGCAAAGTCCTAGATCCACAGGCAGACAGACAGCAGTGTTTGCCCAGGAGCCAAGAGGCATCAAATATCCCAGAGAAAACATTTACACTGGGGAAATCAGCTGGTGGTTTGGAATAGCTGCTGTGTGTCCCAAGGAGTCTCTGCAGGGCTAAAATGTGCTCCTAGGGCTGGTCAGTGTTTGTTAAGCCAGGACCAAAGAGAGCAGTCTGCAGGCAAAGGAGCATCACAGCTTCTCACTGAAGTGTAATGGAGATGGACTTCAAGGAGTAGTGGTTTTCCAGCCTGGGAGAGGAGCAAAGCTCTGCAGGAATATGTGGATATGGAAGATGCCTGCATGGCTAAAACAGGCAAAGAATGGAAGGAGACAGTAAAATCACTTTCTTGACAGGAGATACTGAGCCAGAATAATTTTTGCTGTTCTGTCTGGGCAGGGACATTTCTGCTGTGAACACTGGATTATGTCACCAGAAATATTCCCTGCACATCTGGAGCCACCTCTGCCCATGCTGGGCTCTGACATAAACAAACACAACTCAATGGCAGTGATGGGTGATCTGGTGGGACCCATTTCCAACACCCTGACACTGGTGCCATTTCCTGACCCTCTAAGGGGTGCAGAGGAATTGTGGATGATGTTTTATTCATAGAAGTGTTAAAAAGTTAACAGAACCACGTTTTCCTCCATTTCCAGGATTCAAGGCCTCTCTGACAGATTTCTGCAAACCTTTCATGCTACAACAAGCTCCAGGAGGAAGGGAAAGTGAGGACATACCCCAGCCCACAGCAGTGCCAAACCCCAACTGCCCAGAGCAGCCCAGACACCCACGAGGCTCTCACGGAGCAGCTGAGCCCGAACTGCCACGGAACAGAGCGAGCAAACCGATCCCTTCACAGGTCATTATACAATCAAGATTACTAACTCAATTCCTGCTGCTAATCCAATCTCCCGGCCGGGATATCATTCCACAGCATTATTGAGTGTCAATTATTCACTCTGCGCCAGACTCCCCTCTCCCTGGGCACCGGCTGCAGCACTAATTAGCAGCAGCAGGGCTGTGAGGAGCGGGGCCCTGAGGAGC
>VZTB01008812.1:0-24640 GCA_013397245.1 Thryothorus ludovicianus
ATCCCCATCTGTGATCAATGTAAGCATACAGTATGGGTTGGAGAAAGGATGGAATCCGCCTTTATGGCACGTGCTCAAGCTAGTCCAATGTGCTACCATCCCAGCAAGGTTGGAATGTGTACTAAAGGGGGAAAGACATACTGGATAGGATAAAATACAAAATGCAGAAAATTAATTTTGCTCATTAAAGAACATGTGTTACTTGATTTTCTAAAAGAGGATGATGATCGAATTTGTTTACGATATAGTAAGATTTTTTGTTTCACAAGAGATGGAGAAGGTGTAGATCCAGAAAGTAAAATGAAACAATTAACCCAAGAATTAGAGAAACAGGAGTCAGATGTAAGAAAAGAGAAAAACCAACAAAAGAAGTTAAGATAATTAAGCATGCAAGATGAACTGCTAGAACAACAATATAACAGCTGGAATTCAATAGATACAAATAAAAGACCTTTTTCATAAATCCAGTGCAAGAAATTGCTACAGAGTTAGAATTATCCAACTCTTGAATTTGTGGAGGGCTCAAATCAGACGAGAAATGGACATGGAAGGGTGAAGGTTCAACTCCAGAGCAACTTCTGAAATGGAATTACATCGAAATCTCTAAAACGATAATATGGCCTGGAGGGTGGGTTTTAGATCATAAAATAATTGGAACAATCTGTATTAGCCGGGAAGGGAAAGGATATACACAAGTGGTGGGTTATACTCCGTGTATGTCCACTTTAACAGTAAATTCAAACGCTAATACCAACACCTGGCAGCCGGAAGCTCCCACTGGGTATAGAGGTAAAACCAAAGGAATAAATTGTGACTGGGACGACCAAATTAGATTGTGCTGGTATAAAAGCTCTGGAGCTAACCCTTACCAATCCTTGGAAGACCTGAAGGATTACTGGGAAAAAACAGGGGCTGTAAAAGACCTGTGGAAAGCCCCTAATGGAATATATTTGATTTGTGGAGAAAAAGCATACAATGAATTACCCCCTAGATGGAAAGGATCCTGTACCTTAGGCATGATAAGACCCTCCTTCTTTATGCTATTTACTGGGAGTACCACTATATGAGAATCTAGATAGAATAAAGAGAGAGTTGAAACTAGAATTCCCAAGAGCAGGAGGAGATCAAAAATGGGGAGAGGACGAGTGGCCAGCAGAAAGGACAATAGCATACTATGGCCCAGCAACTTGGGCTCAAGATGGGAGCTGGGGATATAGAACCCCAATTTATCTGCTTAATCGACTAATAAGACTCCAAGCTGTAGTAGAAATTGTGTCAAATCATACCTCTGAAGCCTTATAACACTCTCAAATGTGAATCTTTATATACCAAAACTGAATAGCTCTGGACTACTTGTTAGCCGAAGAAGGAGGGGTTTGTGGAAAATCTAATGAATGAGAATGTTGCGTAGAAATTGATGATTACGGGGAGGCTATAAACAACCTTGCTGCAGAGATTAAGAGAGTAGAACATGTGCCAGTCCAAAAGTGGAATTCCATCCTCCGAGCATCCTGGTGGGATCAATTATTTGGAGGAGCAGCTTGGTGGAAGAAAATAGGATTTTTAATACTATGTTCAATTGCTGGATTACTTTTTTTACCCTGTTTAATACCGTGGTTTATCTGATTATTACACTCTGTTGTCCAAAGTATGCAGATAGCAGCAATGCCAATAGACCCTGAATTAGTAAAAGGACCCAAGGTATCTAAAATAATGAAACTAAGAGAAGAAGATGGGAAAAGTCAAGCCGCAGAAGCTTTAGCTAAATTTGAAGCCCAGATAAGTCAAGCCAGAGATAATTATGAAATATATAGATACACAATTAGCATGGGATAGCTACAAGGATGAAGTTTAACAGACATGGAAGACATGTAAACCTTAAACTACCTAGTAATAAAACTAAAATCCTAAGATACACATAGTAATAGAAATTTAAAACAATGAAATTAGAATAACCTNATGGAGATTCAAATACCAGGGAGACACTGTCCTCAGAGATGTATATTTCAAGGGATCTTTTTGTCTGACAAGATTTCAGCAGGAGACACTTGATAGACATCAGCAAGATAATATTCAATGACAGAAGTTTATTTTCACCTAACAGGATTTCAATAGTTTCAAGAAAAGCAGCAGCAAGAAAAAAAATACGGTAATATGCTAACAAAAAGCCCCCCCCTCCCAGAGCCAGAAAAACTGTATAAAATGAACTCCTTGGAAATGATCTTCGGAAAACCCAGGAGGACTTTGGTGCGATAGAGACCAAAATCTTGGGTTTCCCCAGTTCTGATTGCCCAGCTCAGAATCAAATTGCTTGTGTCTTTTCCAAATTTTATACTTTGATTATTTAATACATTTCTTTAATTATTAAATTTGAGCATTCATTTATAACATCCTCTTCCTACTAACATTAAAACATTAGTAGAGAGAATGATAGCAATTCCCTCATTTAATATCCTTTGACAGAAACAAGACAAAAACACTATTCAACTGTCAAGTATGATTTGTGGCAAACACAAAAAGAAGTGAAAAAAGATATTTGAAAGTCCTGACTACATATATTAGCAGTATTTCAGATTATATTGCAGTACACTGAGGGCTTGTTGCTTTGGCCATGATGGTCTAGCACTATGGGCAAGAAAAGGTATTTCAGGAGAGGTAATTTGTAGTAGGTTAGTAAATGTGGTTTGTTCATCAGGAAATGGAATGCTGATACTTTTGATTGTAATCATGCTATACTTTGCAAATGTCAAACCACAAGGTACATATTGCTACTCAACCTTATTTGAAAATAATGTTTTTGTAAGGCTAAGATGGGACAGAGGTCTGTGACATGTATGCAGAAGACACTAAGTCAGAACAGAGGTCTGGGACATGTATACAGAAGACGACCAGAGACGGGACAAAGGTCACCTGCGGTGGAAAAGTACTAAGAAGAAGGATACGACTGGAGAAAAGTATATAAAGAAAGAATAACTAACGAAAGATGTGAGCTTTTTGCGGAGCGTAGACTCCCAGCTGCACCCAGTGCTGTCTTTGCTTGCTGTTACTTGCTCAATAAATTTTATAAACTTTAATTGGATTCGTTCCTGTCAATTATTTGGAACTCATTTATAACAATTGCTTTCATTAGACCAGCTGCTATAATTGCAAGAAGAAGCACATGGGCTTGAGATGTTTTGTCCTGTTTCTAATCATGCCAGCTGGAATCTCATGAAAAAGCCTGTCTCTCACTGCAGTCTTGTCTTGGGAAACTATTAGTCCACTACCTACAGACACATGGAGAAATGCTTCTGATACTTATATCCTCCCATATGATTTCAGAGCTTCAGCTTATTGAAAATACATTACTGGTAGTTATTGAATGGAATTAGCTAATTTCCCTGAAGAGATCAGAAACATGATAACTAGCTTTATAAAAACGGAATTCCAGTATCTTTTGACACAGATTCCCAAAGTACAAAGGAAGGTATACAAACACTGTTTGATGAAAACGTACATAGGGCAAGTTTTATCTGAATATTCCAGTAGTTCTTTTTGCTATTTGCAAAGGTCTTTAAACTCGGTGTTGGGGGTTGGGTTTCTTTCTTGTAGAATTTTTTCCCAGAAGTTGCTAAGAAACTATCACTGGATACTTATGGGTACCTATGGGTACTTAAGAAAGACAAAAGAGTAGGTGAAGTTGGGGAGAGTGTGGAACCTGGGAGAGTGTACGTCTTTCTCTGGGGAAGTTTTTCTCTTAGACATCGACATCATGAGAATCGAGAGTCTGAGGCAGGTAAAGGACAGGGGCTGGACCAGCTGGACTCTCTACTGGGTTTTCTTTTTTGCATTGGAGGCACGGCAGGCTCAGCCCTGAGGGCCTACCACCATCTGTTACCCCAGGAATTCTGAAACTCGCATCTCCTTGCTCTGCTGGGAACCGCCATCCTGCTGCCCTGCACCCGCTGATCCTTTGCTTCTGCTCTGGATTTCTCCACACTGTGTCCCGCACCCCCTTGCCCCCTTTCCAGCTACCACTATGGAAATTCTGACACATCTCGTCTGGCACCCTGGGACTTTTACTCACTCCATCCGGCTGTGATGGTAACTGCACCAATGGGGAAAGTACCAGTGGCCAAGAAAACTGTGACTTTGTCCTTGGTTCTGTCTGTTGTTAATGCCATTGTTATTGTTCTGCCTGCCTTGTTATACACACTAGTAACGAACTGTTACTCCTATCCTCATTTTTGCCTGAGAGCCCCTTAATTTCAAATTTATAACAATTCAGAGGGAGGGGAGTTTACATTCTCCATTCCAAGGGAGGGTCCTGCCTTCCCTAGCAGACACCTGTCTTTCAAACGAAGACAGATGGAGAACAGATATTTTTTTGCTCACCTGATATAATTGTTTTATCGCACTTATATTCAGAAGCAGGCATATTTAATAACAGAGATGTTTGTTGCCACAGAAACATAAGATGTTCTTGAAGCAGCTCTGAAACAGAAGCTGTAAAAAATGTAAGTAGATAAAGCAGATAAACCAAGCCTCAAAAGTAATCTCAATATATGCAAATTAGCAGTGAAATTACTTTTAAAACTAAATGCATGTTCTGAAACCATGCAAAAGTGAGGATATACTACTTTACAGGTTGAAAAATTAGTAATAACATATTTAGTCCTAAACTAGTCAAATATGTGCCATAAATAACATTATATAATATTAACCAAAGGAGAACTAGGTCAAGAACTACTATCAAGCAAGGCACAGAAATTGTTGCCTTGAAACAGACATCACATAAAATAGCAGGCTGTCGGCAGAAAATCTATGACAGCATTTGGGGACACGGAAATGAAATGATAACATGGCCAAAGTTCATTTATAATTGCCAATTTAAATTATTCAATTATTGATGCAACAATGGTCACTGTCAGATTGTTTTGTTCCTATCTGTCAGTCTCTTAAAAGAAGAAAGGATCAGGGAGATTGACCTCTCCATCTTTTTGATTCTTCATGTAGTTGGAATACATTAGCAATGAATAATTACAACATTTTGCACAATACATTCAAATAAGGAATCAAATCTTTCTGTTTGGTCTCTGTAGAAAACCATACATAGAGGAAAATTTTGCTGAGGAATTACTTACAACACCTTTCCTTACTGAGACAGAAAATAATGCTACAATTGTAAACTTTTTATTATATTTTTCTATTTTCTAAGATCGAATAATTGGTTAGGTATTTCAAGTTTATTTATTGTTTACGGTATCAGTGCCATAAAATATATATTTAACTTCAATACAATTATACTTATGTAGGCATCAATTTGAAGCACCAAGTTTATGCTAAATGTGGGTAAAAAAATAACTTGGTCAGAAACTGTTTATTGCTTTTCTCATTTTTTAGCACTATGGTGTCCATATTTCAGATACTCAATGGAAAAAAAGTGAGCAGCAGGAGGAAAATGTTCCCATTTATTTAAAATAGGTATCTACCTCATTCTCTATAACTCCTCATTTTAGTCAATATTTAAAACTTATGATCCTCATATGTTGCTTAAATAATATTAATTAGATAATTCTGTCCTTTTCAGGTAAACATATAGTTACACCATTAAGATTCAGGCCCACTGTACCCAAAGATTACACTCATGACTTGGACATTGTCTCATAAAGCTTTTGAAATGAAGACTTTAAAAATGGAACACTGGTTTCAATGACTTATGTTCAGAATAGAAATGATCAATGATCCAGTCAGGGTAGAAAAGATGCAGCAGAAGGACCAGTACCTGATATTCACTGCCTTGCTGGATCAATATTTGAACAGCCTGTTAAAATCCGGTCCTGGTAGGTAGAAATGACAAGTTATTGTAATCTGAAAGCTACTTGATGAATGACGTGGAGCTAATAGAGGATCTCAGGAGAGCCCAGTAGCTCTATTACAAGTAGCTATATAACTAGAGCCATCATCACAATTGGCATTTCGATGTCTACTCCAAGACAGACAACTAAGAATGAAACATACGAAAGATGGAGGCTTTTAGCTTCAGCAAATAGTTTTTCCTTTAAAATTCATATGTCACTGTGATTAACATGGTTTCATCCCTGATCAATCTAGTTGTTGGTGGTTGGGTTGCTTTCTTGTAGAATTTTTTCCCAAAAGAGTAGCTAGGAAGCTGATTGCTGGGTGCTTATGGGCACTTTAAAGTACTTGAAAGAGACAAAAGAAGTGACTGTCCAGAGAGGGTGGGACCAACTCCATCTCTCTCTTGGGGGGCTCAAAAAGAACGGAAGGGGGGAAGTTTTTTTTTTGACTCCAGAGAGATCTGGCCAGACCTCACCTGGAGCTGAGCTCAGAGCGACTTTTTGTGCGTCTGCCGAGAATTCAGACCCTGGTCTCTCTCTCTGCCCTGCCGGGAGCTGCCACCCTATCGCTTTGCACCCACGGCTGCTTTGGTTTTGCTCTGGGTTTTATCCATGCCATTTCTTCTGCCTGCCGGGATGTTTTCTACAGCTTCAACTACTGCTGCAGACCTTCAGATCCATCTCTTCCCTTGGGACTCTTCGTACCCGCCCCCCCTCCGCCCAGAAAGGTGCATCAGAGAAAAACCTGTGACTGTTTCCTAACCCAGTTTGGTATTAATACTATAGTTATTGTTATTTTATTCATCTTGTTAGACTCATTAGTAAAGAACTGTTATTCTTATACCAAACTCTGCCTGTGAGCCCATTTAATTCTAAAGGTACAGCAATTTGGAGAGAGGAGGTTTGTTTTCTCCTTTGCAGGAGAAAGACTCCTGTTTTGTCTTTCTTTTTCCTAGCAGGCATACCTGTCTTCAAACTGAGACACTAGTATAAAATTATTGATGATACATTAGCTACTAAAATGTCTAAATCTACTTGTTCTTAATGTTTCGCTCTCACAAAATGATTCTTACATGAACAAAAAGAAAAATCAATCAGATAGCATGGAAAATCACTAGGCATTTCTATCCATGATGTAAGTTCCCAGGGAGATCCAAACCCTTTAACTGTAAGAATAGCTTCTGAATATGAATATGTCTCACACAAGTTATATCATGCTCCTTCCTTATGAAGGATCTTAAGAAGCATATATGGAACTGAACCTAACACCAATTATTGACTGTAACAGTACAGAATGCACATCTCTTTTGTCACATAAAAATATTTATGCCATGTGATTTTATTGCACAGTGAATCATTGCCATAATTTCCATAAAATTAAAATATTGCAGGAGAAAAGCATTCACACCTTCCCCTACATATCTAGGGAAAGAATAACAGTAATGACAGCCAAGTTGGCCAACACCCTATTATTTACCTAGATTGAAGACTGTAGAATTTACAGGTATTTGACATTTACTACATTAAAAATTTGTGAGAATATATGTATGATTGTATTAAATAATCCATATTCAAGTACATGAGAAACTATTTTATCCTTGACCTGTGGTAGTATATACTGTCTTCTGATGCTTAGATTTTCTGAAAACTCTAAATTTCTACAGTAGTTGCAGAAAGACTGGCTGTTCATGAGCTCACAGAATAGGCTTCATGTCACCATAGGAAACCATGACAAAACTGACATTTTTAGGCTGGGTTGCAAAGATTATAGCTGTGTACAGAGGGAAAAAAATAATTCCTATTGTATATTATGTAGCCATCTGAAATATTGTTGGAAACACCAAATAAAATCACAGAGTAATAGAACTGCAGAATTGTTAAGGTTGGAAAAGTCATTGAGCCCAGCCAATTAACTTAGCACTGCTGTATTCACCACTAATATATATCCTCAAAGGTCACATCCAGATATTATCTTTAACACTTCCAGGAATGGTGATTCTACCACTTCCCTGTGCAGCCTGTTCCAGTGCCTGACAGTGCCCTTTCAGTGAAGAAATTTTTCCTGATAATCAGTCTAAACCTCTCCTGGTGCAACATGACGGCATCTCCTCTTGTTCTATCACTTATTCCTTGGGAGAAGAGCCTGACACCCACTGAACTATAACCTCCTTTCAGGTGGTTGTAGAGAGCAAGAAGATTCCCCCTGAGCACCTGAGCCTCCTTTTCTTCAGCATAAACACCCCCAGCTCCCTCAGCCTCTCCTCATGAGACTTGTGCTCCAGCTCTGTTAGTTTCTCTGGACCCACTCCAGCCTCTCAATGTCTTTCTGATAGTGAGGGCACCACAATTGATCCCAGGATTGTCAGTGTGGCCTCACTGGTGCCTAGCAGAGGGTGACAATCTGTGCCTGCTGATACAGGCCAGGTGCCATTGTCCTTCTTGCTCCCTTGTGCACACCTGGGCTCATGTTCAATTGCTGTCACCAGCAACCCCATGTCCTTTTCCAGGTTTCCAGCCTCTCTGTCCCCAGTCTGTAGCACTGCCTGGGGTTGTTCTGACCCAAAACAGGACCTGACACCTGGTCTTGTTGAACTTCATAACAATTGGCCTCAATCTATTGTTCAGTCTGTCCTGATCCCTCTACAGAACCTTCCTATAATCCAGTAGATCAACACTCCCACCCAATTTGATGTCATCTGCAAACTTACTGAAGGTGAATAAAAATGCTGAATTTGTCAAATCTGCAAGACTTCCTTGTGGATCTTCAAATTCAGAAACCTTTTAGCATAAGGTTGATGTTGCCAAGGAGTGATTCTGTGGTATGCAGAACAGCTTTGTATTAGCTTTCCTGTTCAGATCTTCAATCCAGTTTGGGTACTTAAAAAGAACAAACAAAACCACTAAAACAGACTTGTCAAGAGGCACGCCGTTGAAGAACAATTACATGAGATCTGCAATAATAGATAAGAATTCTGATTTTTTTAGCAATTTCAAAAGGAAGGGAAGTAAAAGTGGAACAAGAGCACATGGCATTCAGAAAGAAACAAAGCGAAATTTGAATAATATATTTGTAGCTGTTACCACTTAAATAGTTAATATTTGGCCATGTAATACAGTTTAGATGATGAATTTTGCTAAAAAATGTACAGCTGTCTGTAATACACATTCATATTTGTATGAGGTTAAATGGATGTGAGTGTACAACACAGCATTGGTAATACCAACATGCACAGTTAAGCTGAGATAATAAAGTGAGGTAGCACAGAGGAAATGCTTTTAAATTGAAGAGTACTGAAGATATATAGACATCTAATATATTGCACTGTAAGTGTCAGAAGTGGCAAGGAAATAGCCTATATGTGTAATGCAATTCTTTTGAGAGATGTTCTTTATTATTTTAGATTGCAGAATTAAATATTCACATATGATCATAATAAATTACATAGTTCTAGTATAACTTCTACACCTAAAAATGGAAATCACACAGGAAAACCTCCCTTTTGTCTTTGCAAGTCTCAACCATCATGAACATCTCAGTCCAGAAGTACTCAACTAGAAGCTCTGATGAGAAAATTAACAAAAACAAAATTGAAAATAATTCCAGATGTGTGTCACTGTGGGACATGCAAGGACACACATGGACACTTTTTGATGAGAAGGCTAAAAACTATTTATTAAAACATCTGACTCCTTATTCATAGTATTTCCACACAGACCAGGGATTGGAGAAGAAGGTTGACACCTCTCCCATCCCATTGGTCAAGACGACTGCCCATCAAGTTGTTTTTCACACCAAGAGAAAATATGTAAACCACCTTGTCTTAACAAAAACATATTTCTAATTATAACACCCATGTGTGAGGAAGAGCTAAAAACTATGAAAAACATCAAGTTAGAAAAAGCATCAGAAAAACTTGAAAAATCAGGGTGATAGATTTATTATTATTGGCCACCTTCTCCTCTGCTTTTGAATTGTTGGGGCACCCAACATTGGTTATCGAAATCTTGGCTAATTTGCCAGTGGAATTTGTATTTGCTAAAGTTATGAATAGGAATTAAATTGAAGACTTTCACATTAAGTCTCTAAGCTGAAAAAGCTGGAAAATATTATAGATGAGCTTATAAATATCAACATAGCAAATTCTGCAATGTTCTTTTCTATCTTAGCAAATAATGTTTTCTGATTATACCGGTAATTCTGTCTCCATGCTTTGCCAAAGTATTTAGAACCTTTCTATGGCAAGTGTTTAATTTCACTTTTCATTTTGTTTCATGAAAACAAAAACAATGCAAAACATCAAAACATCCACCATTCCCCCCACCACCACCACCACCAAAAACAATCAGAGAAAAAAAAAAAACAACAAAAAAACCCAAGAAACAAAACCAATGCATATAATTCTGAAACAAAACATCATGGCACATAGAATTCTGAAGAACCAGTCTCAGCAGAGCTTTCATATGACATTTTGGCACAAAAATGATTACTAAACTATTACTAACCTTTTATTATTTCTACAATATCTCAAGCGGAATTTTTTCTTGAAGAGACAGAATGTTATCAGCTATTTTGTCCCTTTTATTCTCCTACCATGAAATCTGCATAAAAGCAGAAAAAAATACTTTAAAAACTCCCATAAAAAACTCCCCAAAAAACCAAACCAAGAATAAAATGTTCTGAGCATGCAAGTCAATTTATAATCTACCTGGTAGAACAACTAGAATTATAATAAGGGTCTAATCTACATACCACTTGAATCTGGAAGTTGAGACAGAGTTGAAGATGTGGAAAAAATTGCAAACAGCACAGTTTAAAATCAGTTAAAAATCAAATATAGAACAGATGTAGAAATGTGGAATGTAAAAAGAACAAGTGTGAATAAACATCAAGACACTTCTAAATGCAGTTGGATAATATACTTTTGGGTAGCCTAAAAGGCAAGTTAGATGAGAGAAATGCAGAAATGAAATCAAGTGGCAATTAGAAGGAAATGATATATCAAAATAGACAAACTTCAGAAGACAAAATAACACTCTGTCAGATTTTCTCTTACTGGTCTGGACTCGGGCTCATTAATTCAAGCCTCGAGCCTACCCAGGGATGCAAATTGTTGGGTTCTCTGCTACTTTGCAGAAATTCCCCGAGCTAGCAAAGTCCTTTTCCCCGCCCGAGGTGTAAGAAAAGAGCAGAAACTCTTCAGGTCTAGTGTTCAAGGCTGCTTATTCCCTCTTATCTAAAACATTTTCTTTCTGCCCTGCCGAGCTCCTTCCAGCAAGACAGTCGAAGGCCTTCTTCCCCCTCAGAGGTGGCGTTTATCTTTTATATTAAAAGTTACGTACTGATTATCTACTAATTGTCTCCAATACCCATTCTCTACATTAGACAGTCCATTTCTACTCTAAACCAATCACTTGTGCCATTGTCACAGCAGAAATGGAGAAGGTGAAGAAGAAGGAGGAAACTCTAAAAACCACGTGGTTCCTCCATCTTGGCACTACCTACCCCCTGTACCAAAACTCAAAAACTACTTTTACACTCTGTAACAAACTCACTATTGCTCTATTTAAACTCTTGTGACCTGTAATTCTTCTTTTAAGGATGCCAATCATTCCCATGGCCTAAAATCAAAACCACTGGTGTCCTGGGCTCTGTTCCAAGATTTCTGAGACCCCTGCCAGGGTGCCTGAGCCTCCAGGGCAGTCAGAGACAAGCTCTGGTTCCCACACACTCTTCCCCAATGATTTTTCCATCATTACAGATTGGAAATACAGTACATAAGAAGGCAAATTCATCTTCAAAAAATTCCAGAATTCTGGATGCTTTTGCCTATTAAATTGCTACGAGATGTTGATTCTACTGATTAACTTTCAAATATCTTTAAGAGATGCAAATACTAAGTTTGAAAGCAAAAATATTGGCTGCAACAACAAGTGCAATTACAGTGCATATAAAGAGAAGTGCAAGAAAATGCAGAATGCTCATAAATTCCAATACTGAAGTACCTAAAGTACTATGTATGCTAGCATACATACATATACAAACACTGACTTGTTAGACAGTAAGTACACTAGAAATTCTTTTTTCTATAAAGCTGAGGCTGTCAGCGACAACAAATTATTAAATTACTTCCAGAGCATATGGTGTCTTGGTGTTGTTTCTATCAGTCACTGAATGAGACTAAGTTAAACTATCTTTTAAATTACTCTCTATGCAGTGAAACCAAACCACACTTCATTTTCCAAATATCGTCAGTGAATTTTTATATATGCTATAATAATTTCAGATTTCATTTTATAATTATTGTAGAAAAATGTTATTTTTTCCTTTCATCAAGACTATATGCTTTATGGATTTTGAAAAGAGTAGTACTTCTTTCCTAGTTCTAACTGCCAAAAATTATTGCTGTCACGCTAGATTCTATAGTGGAATGCACATTAAAAAATAAAGTTTTAACTCTGTTAACTTAAGCTGTAAACAAAGTTCAAGTTTGAAGGAAAAGAATATATGAATTTGCATGGGCTTTAGTGCTACCATCATGTGTGGGAAACAATTTTCATTGGAAAAAAAGATTTTTTTAAATAGAAAAACTATGTTCAAAAAGATGAGTTAAAAAGTTTCCATCAGCAAGAGGTTGATCTTTTGCAATAATTCATAATTATACAATTTCACCTCATTTAGATATTTTATGAAACATGTAATATAGTTCCTTCCAATTTAATAAAAATAAATATGATTTTATTTCTTTACAGTTTCTATTATATAATTTGAACTCTCAAATGGGAGACCTTTAATGAAAACTTTGAAAGAAATCTCTCATTACAATTATCTATTATTTATTCCACTCTTCATACCTGAGGACACTGTCTCTGGATCTGTTGCTGAAGACTGTAGTGATTTGAAAACTGAAATTACTCTTGCAGTCCAGAAATTAAAGATCAACTATTATTATAAAAGGAATTATATAAAGAGGAAAAGGAGAGCCTTGTCGAGATAGAGGAACTCTACTTCAAGCAAAAGTGCCATGACTTGTGACTGCCTTGCATATACGTACACAGCCCCACAGGAATTTCTTTGTCCCAAAATAAGTCTTGTAGTCTGTAGAATTCTTTTGAAATACCTAATAGAGTAACTTTAAATCCAGATAAACTAGGAAATACCAATGTACATGATATTTTAATTTGAAATTAAAGTAATGATATACTTAGTAATTCATTATTTGCAGTTACTTTGAAAGCAAAACTTTCACTGACTATCAGTTTTTATTTTTTTTTTTATGGTAGACATTGTATGTTCCTTTTAAATTTTATTTTAAATATACAGTTCCCTGTGTAACA
This sequence comes from Thryothorus ludovicianus, assembly GCA_013397245.1. NCBI lineage: Eukaryota > Metazoa > Chordata > Aves > Passeriformes > Certhiidae > Thryothorus > Thryothorus ludovicianus. The sequence continues at coordinate 13,176 of VZTB01008812.1, forward strand.
GGGACCTTTCTCTACCTACTTTTTAACATTAACTCCACAATTTTTCTTCTGCTTAATTTTGTAAGGAAATATACCAAGCACCTTTATTTTGTGCCGAGAAAATGTAAGAAAGTTAAGCTGATAATATTTTTTTAATATACTCAATGCCTCATAGGATTAATCTGAATTAATCATTAATAAAAATATCTGTTGGAGTTCTACCACTCCCACATGATTCTCCCCTGGTAGGGGAGGCTTTTTTCATTAAGTCCTTGTTAAGTAAAAAGACAAATAGGACTCTTGGTTGTTCTCATTCTCCAGGTTGTTCATTCCTTTCTCAGCAGCAATTTCTGCACACCAGGCTTTACATCAGCCTAGTGTGAAGGAGAAAAAAAAGCCTCGAACACACAGAATCAAGGTTCTCTTAAAGATAATTCATCCAATTATCACCAAGGATGTACATTATTTCTACTTTTTTACCAGTAACTAACTAAATTTCTATTCACATAACACTGCACTGCGGTTAATTCTGACCAGTCATCCTGTGTCCCCAACACCACAGAATAATAGAGTAATTGAAGAAGAAGGAAGAAGCCTAAAAATAACAAGGATCCTCCATCTTGTCTTCATCTACTTACCATTCTAACAAACCCAAAAATCTAGGTTTCTCACCCTGTGATAAATTACATATTATGCTACTATCTGATTTACATTCTTGAAAATTCTGTTTCATCCCAAAGCCTAGGAAGCCCTTTCCACGGACAAAGGTTAAAAGTAGCATTTGTCAGAGGGTTTGGATCCTTTAAGACATGCAGAGAAATATTCTCTGCATTCTGGGTTCCAACATTCATCTAAAGAACTAAAATACTTCTAGTCTGTAAAGCCATGCATAAGAAAATCAAGAAAAGCTGTTTCACAGGTTTTATCTAGTTTCATGCCTTTCTTACATCCCTTCATTTACAGTGAGGAAACATTAGAGTCACTAAGTTTTTCACATAATTCCACATTATCATGTAGAGATAGTCATGCAACCACATAAAGACATAGATGATCAGCTGTTGGGGGTTGGGTTGCTTTCTTGTAGAATTTTTTTCCCCCGAAAGAGTGGCTAGGAAGCTGATTGCTGGGTGCTTATGGGCACTTTAAAGTACTTGAAAGAGACAAAAGAAGTAACTGTCAAGAGGGAGTACGACCCACTCCATCTCTCTCCTGGGGGGCTCAAAGAGAACGGAAGGGGGCAGTTTTTGACTCCAGAGAGATCTGGCCAGACCTCACCCGGAGCTGAGCTCAGAGCGACTTTTCGTGGGTCCACCGAGAATTCAGACCCTGGTCTCTCTCTCTGCCCTGCCGGGAGCTGCTGCCCTATCACTTTGCACCCACGGCTGCTTTGGTTTTGCTCTGGGTTTTCTTCCCACCATTTCTTCTGCCTGCCGGGACGTTTTCTACAGCTTCAACTACTGCTGCAGACCTTCAGATCCATCTCTTCCCTCGGGACTCTTCGTACCCACCCCCCCTCTGCCCAGAAAGGTGCATTGGAGAAAAACCTGTGACTGTTTCCTAACCCAGTTTGGTATTAATACTATAGTTGTTGTTATTTTGTTCATCTTGTTAGACTCATTAGTAAAGAACTGTTATTCTTATACCAAACTCTGCCTGTGAGCCCATTTAATTCTAAAGGTACAGCAATTTGGAGAGAGGAGGTTTGCTTTCTCCATTGCAGGAGAAAGACTCCTGGTCTTTTTCCTAGCAGGCATACCTGTCTTCAAACTAAGACATCAGCCAAAGCTAAACTTGTTATTTTCTAAGTTTCAAGTGCTTCAGTTCATGATTGTCATTATAAACAATTAATTCTTCCTATGCTATGTCTTCCATTATGTCAGTAAGGAAAATGTAAGTTATATTCAGCACAAGATCTTTCACAACAGCAAAAATACCCATTTTACCACTGGCTCACAATGGTCTCTTCTTCAGATACAAGAATGCCTTACAGAATCAGTGACAGATAATCCCGTAATTAGCAATTGTTTAGATCAGGAGATGCTACAATAAAATATAGAGGAGGATCACAAGAATCTGGCTCTCTTTGGTCAATAAAGTAGAGATTTCCTTTATCCTGTACAGAAAAAGAACTGAAGACTTATGGAAGAAATTCATGGCTAAAGTGGAAGCTATGAACAGAATCCCAAGCTGAGTCTTTCTCAGTTCTACCAAATCAAACTACATAAGTCTTTCAAGGCAGCACTTCTTTCTAGCGGTGTAGAATACACACCGAAACGCAAAACCACTCAGGCAATTTATTTTAGTTTTCAGCAAAAATCATTGAGACTGACAGTGGAGAAATTATTTTGGTAATTTCAATGCCTTTTTTTGCTGGAGAGAAACAAGAAAAATTTTTGAAAGCACTGTATTCAGGTTAGCTGATTTTTAATTCCACGTAATAGAGAAATGGTAATTTTATGTCAGAGATATATTTCTGATAAATATGCAACACTAATAAAAACAAGGTGGTAATCTTCCTTTAACAGCACAATCCAAATAATTCTAAAGGAGATGAAGTTCTAGTAAAATTAGCCATGTACTATGTCTGAAGGTGAATGTCTATAGTAAGTATTAAATATTTGCAAGTAAATACTAACCCTTTCTACATTACTTTTCCACCAGGATTGATTGAACACAGATTTATTTGAAAGAGATGAAATACTAATTTGCATCAGTACATCACGAGAACCTATTATATTGCTTTGAAATTTCTTTGCCAATTATTTACAATTGTATAACAACTACAGGTTAAAATTATGCTGATATACTAATTTCCTATCTTATTAATGCAGAAGACAATTATTAATGACTGTTATTACTGCAGTTAAAATTAATACATTTAATCTTACTTATGAATTTGAATGCACTCATTTTCCATGTTTATCACATATAAAAATGAGGAGCGATTTGGAATTTGTTAACAGAAATAAAATTAGGAGTATTAATATTTAAAATTGCAGGAGGATTATAACATTGCAGAGACAATAGATGCTTTATTAACACCTGCTTATTACATTTTTATCAATGTCTCATTAAACCAAATATGGGAGCATAGTGGTTTTTGTTTTCTTGGAGCTTTTTTACATACTGTTTGGTTACTTTATGAGACTTTTCCAAGCTCTTCATCTTGAGCATCATGTCTATTACCTAAATGTGTTTTTCTGTACTTCATCAGAAACCTCAACACTACATATTCAATCACCACTATAACACCACACAAGCAACATATTTTTTTCCAAATACAGGAAAGCAGTGTGTAGCATTCCTAGTTTAACTCCATCCAGTTTCAGTGGAACCATTCTTTTAAAAATATGAAAGAGAACCTTGCTGACTGAGTTTCTGATGTCAAACAGCCTTTTTTTTTTTTTTTTTTTAATTTTGCAGTGTGTCACAAAGACAATTTATTTGCTCAATATTTGTCTGTAACTGATTTTAATGTTGACTTTAATGGGTCAATGCTTTTTACGAACAGGTCTCAGATTCTTGGTTTACTGAATTTTGGATCATTGGACTTTGGGCCCCAATATAAAGGTCATGCTAAATTACATATATCTAGAGGGTGTACATAATTGACATGAATAATCTGAGGTGTTTTCTTTGAGACCTCTATGGTTAAGGTCTTTCAATAAATATTGTGGGAAGAAGAATTGACACATTTCTGCACTACATGGAAACTGAAATCAAAATTAAAACTGGAAAAGATTTTTTCCTCACAAAGACATTGATTTTTAAAAAGCATATATGAAAATAAGGACTTTTTTAAGCCTGATTTGATAGTTATTATTTTGGATAGTAAATTAAACTTCATATTCATGGCTCCTAGGAAAACTGAAGAAAGATAATAGAATTTATAACTCAATCTATTTTCAGAAAGTAATATAACATTGCTATTTTAAATTTTGATTGTCCCAGCATACCTAAGAATTCATTGCAATCAAATGGATAGCCTTCAATGCCCATGTCATCCCCATTCAGTCCTGTGTGTGAAACTTGACAAATACTATTGCATTGTACTGATATTATCAATATTGTATCACCATGGTTTGGCCCCTGTAATCTTAGTTTCCCCCTCACTGTCCATTTTCCCCCTACCTCAGGTTAAAGCCCCTCCCACTACCTTACCTATCATCTCCCATTGGCCCTGGGCCAAGCCTTCCCCTTCTCCTCTTTCCCTGGGTATAAAAGTAAACCACACCAGGTAACCAGCCTCTCCTGCCCTCCTGACTTCTCTCTTCTCTCTGCTGTCCTGCTTTTTTCTTGCCCCTACCGCCCCCTACAGCTCGTGGCTCCCTTAAGCCATTCTCCCTGCTCTCTTAGGACCTACTCTCTAATAAACTCTTATGACTTTTACTGTCAGGAGAGCACTTGAGCGGTCTCTCATTCCTTAGTGTCCTTGAAGAAATGCCTCAGAGTTTGAGCTAGCCCAGCCTAAACCCATTTCTAAGGGCATTTTTTTCAAAATACATAGCAGGTTTTTTTAATATTTCCTTCTCAGTATGACCTTATAGTATTTAGTATATTTGACTCTTCTTTAAACTAATTTTTTTAAGATGTGATTTTCAAAAATTATCTATGTGAATGTTGTCAATACACTTAAAATTATCACTTAGTCCTATTCAGTACTGAACACCAAATAACCCAAACATAAGTGACTGTGGAACTCAGATCTCCATTTATTTCTCCTTAGAAATTGTTCTTCTCACCACACAGTGGCAAATATTACATAAAACATTTTCCCTCTTGTGGTTGGTTTATTTTCTGCTGTTAGACAGGACTAAAAGGAAGGAAAGCAAAGCAGGTTCAAACTTGAAAACATACAAAGAAAACTTCATTAACAGAACTGAAGGGGAAAGCAATAATAAGAAAATCAGAATAAACCTTCAGAACACTTATTTTCTTTCTCACTGACAATGCAAAGATAAAACCCATGACTTTCAGTCAGTCCACCATCTTTAAAATAGTCTTTTTCTCAGTTCACTTAGGGAGAAGAGTTTCTTTTGCTATGCTATGGAGACTTTTCTGCAAGACAACAGTTCTCTTGTGGCTTTGTCACAAATAAATCAGTGGCCCGGAAACGAAAGACAAAATTCTATTCGCACTGTCAAAGTCTTTCCCATGTTTTGCAGCTTTTACACAGATGCTTTCATAGACCATATCAACTATTGGAGTGTTATTTTTTAAAGAATGAGCTAGTTTAGTATAAAACAGTTTTCTATCTCTGGGAACAAAAGTTTTTACTACTGTTTTTCTTATCTCTCTCATTTCTCTCTGTTCAAGTTTTTCATTAAATCACAGCAATATCTATTTGTTTCAATCACTAGTATTTCAGCTCACAGTTGTATTAAAATGCTGCATTCCCCTCAATGCACTTCTATGAGTCACAGGGGAAAAAAAACAGAAAAAAAAGAAAGATATATCAAAAATAGATCTTTACCAAAGGCTTACAAAAGAATCTTAATATAAGCTCAAAGCATTCTCTTCAATCCCCTCATCTAGAATTAAACTTCTTCACTGACCTCAAAGTTAAGTTTTATCATTGATTGAAACCGTTTTTATAGAGTCCTGTAACACTGAAAGGGTAATCTGATCCAAGCTCTGCATTGAGAACATGGCTCTTCATGCGTCTCTGCTGGCCACATGGTCTCTGCTAGCATCATGTGAGCTGTGCCAGCCTGGCTCTGCTGGAGTGCTGAAAACAAGAAAAGCTGCAGCTGATGTTTTTGTCCTTTTGTGTGCAGCAAAGATGGCTCAAAGTAGCTGAGCAGATGAAGTTCATTGTGAGCCATGCCCAGGTGGCTGTGGCTGCCTGGCCCCCTGCAGCTGTCCTGGCTGCTGTGATCTCTAACCACGTGGCTGCTTTCAGTTTGGAGCAGCAGCCACCACATGGTCACCTTTGGTGATACAGCCTCTGGCCAGCATAGTTCAGTGGCTCAGTGAAAAAAGGGGCCTGGCCACCCTGTCAGCACCCCTACGGGAGCAGAAAATCTCAGCTGGGCTAGGGGACCAGACCAGCCCAGGCCTGGCCTTGCCAAGCTGAGCCCCGGCCTCCGGCCCGTCATGCCTTTCAAGGCCAGAAGTCAAGAGGAGCTACTCCCAGCTTCTTCTGTCTTAAGAATGTGTGTTCACAAAAGGCATAGCCACTTCCCGTTGGTTCAATTAAAACAATGCCAAACTAGGACACCTGTATTTATCAGCCTGTCACATGTTTTGAACAAAAAAAAAAAAAAAAACAAAAAAACCCCATGCTTTTATAGAAATCTTGTCAAAATTTCTTTCTGTGTGTCCTTTGGCATTTTTTTTCATTTCACGTGCAAATAATTATGTCAGGAAAAAAAATCAAGTCAGTAGCTTAAAAGAGCACCTTAAGTCTATATTGATAAAAACAAATAAAAGAAAGCTAGAGTCAAATATGTAGCAAAAAATATTATTTCAATGGACATTTTTAATTAAGAACTCTACTGCATGCATTCTACTCTCTTCATGTTTCTCAAGGTTATTTGAAAATGACTGGTTGTCATAGCAACAGAACTTGCAAAAACTGTTCTAATTAGGAGTATTAGTAGTCTAGCATGGAATTTGACTAAGTTAAGAACAGTATCAGGGAATGTCTCAGGTTCAAATTTCCAAACACAAAGGTGTGGATGCTCAGCAAACCTTTGACAAAATTAAAAATGTGAGGCAAAGATACCATTGCATTGCCTTGTCTTTTGATTTTGGTGTTATCATGGGCTGTTTGTAATCTCATTTCAGAAGTCTGTTGTTTTCTGCAACTAAAACATTGAATCAAGAACCCAAATCTTGAAAGAACACTGACAAATTGAAGAAGGTTCTATCCAAGGAAAACATGCATGTGTTTAACATCTAAGGAGACTGAAACAAACGCCACAGCATTTAATACAGAGGAAACCACAGCTGCTTATAACATCAAGATTTGTGATACCCTTGAATCCATATCAGTACCTCTCTTTAGAAAAAATAACAATTAAAAATATTCGATAATGCCTCTTCTGCTGCCTGTATCTTCTCCCTCTGTATTTACTGCCAGAGGCCCACTTCTCAAGGAAAGTTTGTAATGGAGGTATTTCATTATCTGGAATTTGTAAAGGAGAACATTTTCACCACAAGAGCAGACAGTTGCTTATGATAAATGACAGAATTTTGCCTTTACGTAATACGTTATTTTTTGTAAAACCTAGCTTGCTCTCCGTTATCTTCATCTATATACTTTTAAACAGCTCACTACTTTCCCTAACTTACATTCACTGCTTTGTGCAAGTCATCAAGGTTTTGAGGTGAATTCTTAAATGAGTTGTCATTTGATTTTATATTTGAGCAGTTTGTTGCAATTTTCCTGTCCCAAAAAACATTCAAGAAGTCACCTTTTAAATTCAACTTAGAACAACAAAGAAATAAAGGAATTAGGTCCGTATTTTAATAAGTAATATAATGCCGTGCTAAACTAGAAAACAATCTCATAAGGAATGAAAAGAAGTCACAAGAAGTTTCAGTGCACAAAGATTAATAAATTTGTTTCTATATTGTCTGTTTTTATGACAAGCACTGAATGAGTGGCTGCATTGTACAGCTTATATCCTAGTTGGCTCTCCTCAGGACATGGAATTGCTGGAGCAAGTCCAGAGAAGGCCACCAAGTTGGTAAGAGGACTGGAACACCATGCCTTGGGAGACAAGCTGAGAGACATCAAGCTATTCTGTCTGGACAAATAAAAGGTTGAGTGGAAAGTTCAGAGCAACCTTCCAGTATCTGAAGGGGCCTACAGTGAAGCTGTCTTTTCATCAGGAACTGTAGTGACAGGACAAGGGGAAATGGCTTTACACGGAAAGAGGGAAATTTAGGTTACATATACAGAAGAAAAAATTCTGTGGTGAGGCACTGGCACAGAGAAATTGTGGATGCCTCATCCCTGGAAATGTTCAAATCTAGGATGGATGGGGCTCTGAGCAATCTGTTCCAGTGGAAAGTGTCCCTGCCCCTGGCAGGAACTGGATAACCTTTAAGATCCCTTCCAACCCAAACAATTTTGTGATTCTAATAAGTAAAAGGAAAAAAATATCCTGAAGTTACTGATTTCTGAGTCAAAATATTTAGTGATGAAATTATTCATCCCCAGTTATATACTCAACCAAATTTTAAGTATACTCAGATTTGTTGTTTGAGTAAATCTATCTAATTTAACATAGACATATAATTCATTGCAGTAGTTAGAAATTTCATCAGACAGCCAATTAATCAAAAAGAATTCTAATTTACATTTCTTAAAAATTCTAGAAAAATACAATGCATCTTTGGGTTTTTTAACACAAAGAAATTGATATAGTTTTCAAAAGTTTTGCATTTTTGATAGAAAAAACCTCTGTTGCATAGTATTTACACTCAGGATCTCGATGCATTAAAAGTAATCTAAGTGTAAGTCTGGTGGGTACACACTGATTACCTCAATCATGTATGAACAGAAAAATTATGAAGAAGTAAAATCTCACAAATATTTGTTCCTGTACATTTTAAAATAAGCATCTGATATAATCCTTAATAAGGGGGAAAAATGTCTTGAAGATCACTGGAAGAATTGAAGTGCAGTACCACCTGAGTTCCTCTGTCTTTTGCTTTTTCTTTGACTTACAAGAAAACAGGGCTTTTACAATGTCTTGGTTTAAAAGATAGGTGCCTGCCAGGGAATGTGGGAACCTTTCTGGGATAGAAAATATGAACCCCTTCCCTCCAAATTATTACACCTTTGAAATTACAGGTCTTTCAGGCAAAGATATGGGAAAAGGAATAACAGTTCTTTACTAATGTATATACATATGACAAGACAAACAGACAACAACAATGACAGCAACAACAATCAAACCCAGAAACCCAGTAGCAGCCTTCTCTTGGCTGCAGTACTTTCACCTTCAGTGTAGTTATGGTCACAGCCAGCAGGGACAATGGTGGCTCCTGGCTGGGCAGGGCAGGGCAGGTGCAATGATTCCCCTGCAGCTGCAGAGGACGCTGTGGAGCATGCTCAGCCACCTCCACACAGCAAAGGCAACTCAGGCAGAGAGAAAAAGCAAGGAAAGGAGCTCCCTTTGCAAACTCACAGCAGCCAGTCTCAGGGCCACTCCATGTGGCAAAATGGACTACAGCAGAAACTCCGGAGCAGTGGGCTAGAACAGCAGAGGCAAGTGTACCCAGGGTGGCAAAACAAGTGTAGCAAAGACTCCAAAGCTGTGACAGGAGCTGTGGGGCTCTGGGAGGACAAGGGATATCGAGTTAAAGCATAGCAAAAAGCCCAAAGCAGCAGCAAGACAAAACAGAGCTGGACAGTGGCGGATAGGCCTCTGCAAGCAGCTGGGGGCCGCTCCCTCTGGAGAGGGTGTGGGGGTCAGGGTCCTCTTTCCAGTGAGGCCGAATGTTGAAAAGGTCCCAGTTCAGCAGCCGCTTTTGCGAGCAGAGGCTCACCCAGAAGAAGCAGTGAAGGACAAAAACTCCAAAGTGGCAGTGAATCCCCTGGCAGCAGCAGTCTGTCACCAAACCCACAACCATATCCATTCCTATCCCAAGAGTCAAACAGGGAGAGAGGGCTGAGCCCAACCCCTGACCCCTAGCCAAAATCTTGTGGTATCTCTGCATTTTCCAAAGGAAAGTCCCCCAGCTAAGACACAGTAGCAAACTGCACCCTCCCTGCTCCTCCCCCTCCCAGCCACATCTTCTGTCTCTTAAATACCCATCATTCCATCACTTAGGCAAAAAAATGGAAGAAAAAGTCCATGGGAGAAAGAAAAACAATAAAAGAAAGGAAAAAATCCTAACCCCCAAGAGGCAAGAAATAAGCAAACAGTGTGTAAATTATTTCATATTAGTAAAAAAACCCTGCTGTTTTTTACCTGACTGGTAAATTATTAGAGGCAAAAGGAAACCACAGAGAAGTCTTACATATTATAGTGTAAATTCACTGGTTTGATGAACAGACAAATTGAGAAGACCATATGTCCTGGTGAACAAAACTGAACTCCACCAGATTTAAGATTTTAAACTTAAATAAACAGTGTATTTTATTACGTACAGTAATATAATCTAGGTAGGACCCTCCTGCTAAATTTAAGATCATCTGTAACATTCCTGGGGTTGAAAAAATAGGTAGAGCACATTCCCCAAGACTGCAATATGTGTGATTTTCCTTCTGAGTGTGAAATGGCCATCTATTATATGACAAGGCAACAATAAACATGGGAATAGCCAATGACCCTTAGAGACCTTAGGTGAATGTATACTTTGTCATTAACTAGATATATTCCTGGAAAAATACAGCTACATGAAAACATTACTTATTTGTAGCAGAAAGCTGTCACTGTAAGCAATTACAAGCGGCAAAAGAAACACAAAGCAACACTGATGATTTCAAAAGGCTTGCGGCTAAAAGCGGTTTATTCAAACGAAGCAACACTTTTATAGTATTCTTCTCAATCTACAAGTGGATAGGTCAGTGAAATTATACAATAACCTAATTGGTCAAGAAGGCAAGCACCTCTTCAGATAAACATCATTCAGAGCTTAGCAAAAACATAATGTACCATGGTTAGAAAAACACCAGATGCCAAGCACTGTTTTGGATTCTTTTATCATGTTTTCCCAGGCTAGGCCTGGGAACACTGCAACTGAACCTTTCTGAACACTCTGTGTTCTGCCACAGAAAGTAACTACAAGTCAATAGCCTGTGGAGAAGCAGCAAGACAAAAGATGGAAAATAGAAAAAGAAACTTTTGAGGTAATCTTTGAAGAGAACACAAACATCCAGAGGAAAAAATGTATGATAGGTCAGGGACATCAGATGAAAGATCAAAATACAGTAAAGTATAAAGACAGCAAAATTTCTGACTTTTTTTTCCAGTCAGGTGTTTTCAGAGAGTTCTTTCCAAAGAAAATATATTAGATGTCCAAATTAAATAATTGCATGATGTACATAGCAAATTAGAAATAAAAAATTTTGAATCACTTGTGATAGGTCGCATGGGTCAAGCAAGGATGTCAAATGTATACCTCTATTTATATGTTCAGAAACATCAAGGAGAAGCCTGAATGTTAGGTGTACATGTCCATGAAATATGGACATGGCAATAGAAATTAGCAAATGTACTTTGATAAAAAGGCTCATCAAATACAATGCCAATCACCTACCAGTACAAAATGCTTATTTTGTACTAAACATAAAATGTTGAAAAAATATGCTCATATATCTAACATCACATTAAAATATAGATTTATCTGCAAGCAAAATATTGAATGTAGTAAGTTTGAGTATCTCTTTTATAAAATTACTTTAGAAATTATTAACTTTCCAAAGAAACATCTGTTGATTGTGTGATGACATATGGAACAGTTAAAAATTAAATGTGTATTGGGCTTGCCTGGCAAGGGATTGTTAATGGGGGGGGGGGGGGGGG
>VZTB01008812.1:24651-52006 GCA_013397245.1 Thryothorus ludovicianus
GTTAGGGTTCTGTGCGCATGACGAGGTGTGGCTTCTGTGAGAAAGTGCCAGAAGCTTCTCCCACGTCCAACAGAGCCAATGCCAGCTGGCTCAAGGGCAGACCCACCACTAGCCAAAGCTGAGCCCTGAGATAGTGTATTATAGAAGGGAAGAAAAGCTTTTGCACAGGAGCAACTTCTGCCAGAGAGCAGAGGAGTGAGAATGTGTGGGAGGAACAGCACTGCAGACACCCAGGTCAGTGCAGAAGGAGAGACAGGAGGTGCTCCAGGAACCAGAGCTGAGATTCCCCTGCAACCCATGGTGCAGCCCATGGAGAGGGGCTGATATTCCCCTGTTGCCCATGGAGTACTGCAGGGGAGCAGAGATCCCAACTGCACCCCATGGAGGACCCCACACAATAACAGAGAGATGCCAGAAGGAGGCTGTGTCCCCACAGGAAGCCCATGCTACAGCAGCCTCCTGGCTGAATCTGGAGCAGGTTGCTCCAGAAGGACTGACTGCATGAGAAGGACCCACACTGGAGAACTTTGTGAAAAACTGCAGCCCATGGAAAGAACTCACTGGAGAGGTTTATGGACTGTCTCTCATGGCAGGGATACCACACTGGAGCAGGGGAAGCGCATGAGGAAGAAGTGACAGAGACAAGGTGTGGATGAACCGACTGTAATCCTCATTTTCTGTCCCCCTGCATTACTAGCCAGAAGGCAGAGAAAAACAAGTGTGAAGCTGAGGCTTAGAGGAAAGGAGAAGTAGAGAGGAGGGGTTTTAGCTTTTATTTTTCATTATATTACTCTGATTTCATTGGTAATTATTTAAACTAATTTCCCAAAGTCACGCCTGTTTTGCCCATGATTGTAATTGGTGAGTGTTCTTGACTCACAAGCCTTTCATAATAATTTCTCTCGCGTGTCCACTTGAGGAGGGATAAAGGGGCTTTAAAGGGCACTTGGTGTCCAGACAGCATTAATCCATCAAAATGTATAAAAAAATACATATAATAACTGTTCATAGAAAGATAATTAAACAAAGTTTCCAAATTATATTAAGAACATTGAAATTATCACTCATCAATGTAGCTGTTGGGAATATTTGATGTGGATTTTGATGGACTAACAAATTAATAAACTCCAACACTGCAGTTTGCTTTTATTCCATTGAGAAATAAATAATTTTTGGCAGTGAACAAATAACTTTTGGTGATGGATGATCTAGTTGTGTAATCTATAGTAAACATATAGTAATTGGATGAATGTAAAACTAGGTTTGGATTAATGTAAAATCAATATTTTTCCCAGAGTTTTTTTCTCTAGGTCTTTTGGACAAGAAGTTGGATATTTCAGATAGCTGAACTGTTCAGGACAAACACTTATTTACAACTTCTTTCATCACCAATGATAACATATAATTCCACCCAACATTGTCCCAGTGACAGCTGGATAAAAGTAAAGATTCATTAATATCTTTATGTCCAATCAGCTAAGCATAAAGACTATAATCTTATTCGCAAGAACTTTGACTTCAGCTTTGACAGTTCACAGTGCAACTACTGTACTCATAAATTCAGCTTGTTCATGCATGTGTGTAATTATTTAATCCTGATGTTACTTAGGAAGAATGTAGCTATACAACTTTATATTCTTTTACATTGCACTAGGATAGCATTTATACTCACTATTCTCAGTTCTGCTATCTTATTTTCATAATTTCTTAAAAAGGCTGTTACTCCCCTCCTATACATATATTTTAATAATACAGAAGTGTATCCTATTGCATTTTCATTTACTGGAATGGCTATATAGAAAAACTGGGAAGACAAAAAAGGGGTTTTAAACAGGCACAAGCAAATCAAAGAACTAGATATTGAACATTCTCTTATAGCTGTAGGAGAAAAAGACAGTTCCCTTGGTAAATCCCATCTAAATGTGAGAACTCATTAAGTCTTCAATGACCAATTGTTATGGTAAGGACTTTGCATCAATAATTAAATCTGTTTGTGATTTAAGAGGAGAAAAAGCATCAGAATTTTAATGTATTGTCTATATATTTAACAATGGCTAATGGAGACAGATGTTAAGAGATAACAGATGCTAAATGATTCTCTTGTTTTATAAGACATTTATAAAAGACAAACAAAATTAAATGTCAAAATGATAGAGCTACTCTCAGTTCAGAGATACAAGCCTCCCTAAACTCATTAAGCTGGAAACTATAGCAAGAACAGGTGTTCATATAAGTGGGATTTAAGTTTACATTCATGAAAATAATAGTACTTTTCCGTATACTCATACATTCCAGTATATCTTTTGGTTCTGTCGCAAAACTGAAATATGTGTTACATTCTGTGGTTTATTTTATACTAGATCATTTTACCTTATTTGTAAGTAGTTGAAATACCAGCTTCTTATTCATCTTTTATTTAGATACTACATTGAAAACTATGGAAGTGCCAGCACTCCCCTCACCCCAGTGGTGGAGAAGAAAATTCTGAATTCTATCAAGTAGAGAAAAACCAAGGTAATGTATCTACTCCTGACCCATGTAGTAGCACCATAATCATGGTGATTGCACAGACTGAACACAAATATATCTATGAGGGCAGACAAATTAGAAACTATGTGATTGAAAAGGGAGGTTAAGGCCAAATAGTTAATGGTAAGATTAATTTATTTTATAATGTCACATTTTTCCATTAGTAGTGAGAAAAAAATATGGTCTCATCATAGATTCAAACATATGTTAAGATACTGATCTGTTCCATGGACTGCATTCTGTATTTTAGGCACAAGTACTGCATAAAATAAATCTCTACCTTAGGGAATACGGAATGGATTATCTGCCCTAACACTAAGCCAAGACATACATAACGTGGTTATTACATTCTTGTTATAGGAAAGGAATTTTTTCTCAACAGTATGTTGGTTATATAGTTCAACATCTCAACTAGATCTAACACCAAAGATTTATTTTTCATGAAATAAAACATTTATATTTAAATTACTTTGGTTAATACTAGAACAAAAATATGCATATTGTTGTAGGAGAATAAAAAAGAATGCTGTAATAAGCAGAAGTTGAATTAAATAAACTGATTACACTGAAAACACTGCAGAAAACTACTAGAGCTACTGAATCTACACTTAAAGGTCAATTTTTAGGTGATTAGTAGTATATTTTAAATTTGACTTAGAGCTTAAAATACTTGTGGTAGTACAAAATAAATAAAATAAGGAAAAAAGCCTTCAAAACGTTGGCTGCTTGAAATCAGGAAATATTATTAGAAACTACAGTAAAATCAATGTGATTTATGGTCAACAAAACATTAAAACATTAATATTTTTCTTGACGGAAAAGGTAGTTTTGATCAGAAAAACTTTTCATGTGCCAATTAAAATTGCAAAAGAGGAAAAAATACTGTTCTGTTATGTAGGAAATTATGGCACTTACCTATACTTGCAGAAATTGTTTTTAAAAATTTATTTTGATAGTAAGTTTTTAAAAATCAAGTAATTTCTCTAATTTTCTGGTAAGCCATGTGATTAACACTTGTGAGTAAGCTTCTCTTGTATTCATGAACTGTTCTATTTCATTTAAATAAGGTAATATTAACTGGTTCTCAGACTGGGCAGATCTCTCACACAGTGATAAAAAGTTCATCGATAAGAAAGGAAACTTCATCCCAAGATATTGCTTTGTCAAGTGTCTCGTGTATACAGAGAATGTGTTCACCCACTGATCAGTCTTATCGCCTTTCTTGTACAAAATAGGATTTCCTATATAGTCAAAAAACTCTTTTACTGTTTATTTTCTCTGAACATTCATTTGAACAAAGATGAATCCATTTTTACCACCTTTCAGATGAAGTTTTCAAGCTAGGATGCAAACATCTGTAAATGTGTAATTACTTGTACAGTATTTGGATAAACAAAAGGACCTTAAATTTTCAAAAGCTCTCAAAGCACTTGGAAATCTGAGTCTGTTTTAACGTTCAGGGGACTTGAAACTTTGAAAACTGTGAGAGTGCTTATGTCTTTGCAAAATGTATGATCAATAAATAGAGCTGTGATTTGAAAACAGGCCAAAGACAATAGATTTCCAGCAGTTCTTTGGCCTCTCACAATTCATTGCTCACTCAGCACTTAGAGGAATTTATTTCAGTTTCAAAGACCAACACAAATTACACAAGGTCAGACAAAAAAAGCTTTTGAACAATTAAAACACATTTACATCCATATCATAAAGCCACCAACTATATAATGTGGCAAAATAGAAAGCAATTAATATAACCTAAAGAAAAAAAAAAATCATTCTGTATTCAGAGGCAGTTGAGAATATATTATGAAATGCATGTGAAACATGTCAAGCTGTCTTCCTGACTACTCAATTAAAAATCTCTAAAAAGGAAGATGTGTGGAAATTCTGGATCAGATGAGAGAATAAAGCAGTTTTAATTGCTTTTTTATTCCCTCCAATTTCATTGCGGTTGGCTTTAATATTTACTACTTCAGACAATCAAAAGTATACATTAGACTGAGAAATTACATGAATAAGAAAACCCTCCAAAAATTTACAATCATTCTGCTTTAAAATGCTGCTTCTCATGAGTCTGAGATTTTGTTTTACATTTTTTTCATAGTTCTTTTTTCAAAATAAAAAAATAAAAAGAAGGGGGGGAATTAGTAAGGGCAAACGTTCCATACTTCATTTTATTATGGACAGAAAGAAAATACCACAACCTTCTTTTATGGGCTTGTCAGAAAGCCACAACAATCAGAAGTACGCAACTATTTTAAAGGTTTTCAGTTAGATCTGCTTGAGTGACTCAAACCTTTCATCTCCACACCTCTCTTTTCAATTGTGCATGTGTGTGTGCCAAAAGAAGCCAAAAGTGTATTCCAAGAAAATTATATGCCTTTTCTCACAAACATAAGACTTTTTTTACCTTCCAAATAATGCACTTCTATTTTTGTGGCTTCTCTTTGTTTGATATTTTCTTTTAATAATAAACTCCTTTAGGAATGGGAATTCAACCCCTGATGCAGTTTGGTCAGAGATCCCAGCTCAGTGAGATCTAGTTAATAGTTCAGTATTTTATGATGATAAATTGTAATTATAAAACACTGGCATTCCAAAATAATTTATAGTGTAATCAGTAATTTTAATGACACTTACTCAGGAGACAGTCTGTGTTCTTGCATGAGTGCAAAGCATATATGGAGCTTATTCCCATCCCTCTGTAATATGCAAGGAAGCCACATGAAAAGGTAGCTTAAAATTGTAACCCAGCTGGACAAGTGGTCCAATCCATCCATGATTCTTTTGAGAAAGTGTCAATTTATGGCATTATTTTATTTCATTCTTCTAGGCATGAAATTCTGAGTCCATTCTTCCACCATTCTTTGAGTTTTGGTAACAAGTACTGTGTGTAAAAGAGTAGTGAACTGATCTAGCCTGAAAAACAGGCTACTTTTCTGCATAGTTTTTACTCTGGATTAGTTAACTGATACAAATTCTACATGGTCTTGCAAACCGAAGTACTTTTTTCTGCCTTTGTGGTTGTGGGGAGAGCAGTAGTTACTGCCTAACTATAGATAAGGAATGTATAGTGCATACGACTTCATTTCATTAAGGCTTCATGTTCTGCAGTTCTCCTTTGGAATATGAAGTGCAGACTAGCAGTTGCACTGGAATGTGGCAGGACTCCTAGGCTCAGTGGTCTTAACCAAAATGTCATGTTCAGCTGGCAGATGACAATGAGCAGAGGACTCCAGAGGATGGTGCAGAGTCCAAACACATTCAACATGGTCATCCATGATGTGGCTGTTTGCAATTCACCTATAGACAAGACTGAATGATGGGGAAAAGCTGAGAATAAACAGTCGAGCTTCACTTCATGGAGAGCTTGGTAAACTTGAGGTCTGAATTAATTTGATGAAGCTTAGCAGTGAGAAATGCAAAAGGCTGCACTTGAAATAGAAAAACCCAGCACTTGGGAACTGACAGGCTGAGATAAAAGGGGCATGAATATTACAGCAAATACCAGGCTGAATGTGGGTCTGGTGTGATCTCTTTTCACAAGCAGAGCATTCTAGGCTATGCTACCCAACTAGCACTTCTAGGGTAAAATATTATCACTGTCTTCAAGGAACTGCTGAATCTGCCTTTAAAACACTGCTTTGAAACACTAGAAGTTAAAAACAAATGTTGAGAAACTATCAGGAATTGTTCAGAGAGCTATTGGGATTGTCAGAGTGATTCAGCACATGTCCTACTGAGAAAGCTGAGCTTGGACTAAGGGGCAATCTAGTGAAAGTCTACTGCTGCTGGTTTTAGAAAGAGAATGGAGACAAACTCTTCTCAGAATAGACAATGCAACAAGGGGAAATGGCCACATATTGTGATTGAGAGGTTCAGACTGGAAATTAGGAAAAGCATTTTTCATTGAAGAAGGCAGTATAATCCTGGAAGAAATTACCCTGTTGTACAATCGATGATAGTCCTGCTTCAGGCAGGAGGGTGGACTGAATGAGGGTCTCCAGAAGCTTCTTCCAAACAAGATTTCTATGATTCACAAGGTCTTTTGGCTTGCACTTTTGCTCATTGTTGCTACTTCTGACTTCTATGACTCATAATTTGTTCATTTCTCTCCAAAATGCTTTGTCCTCAAAAATATTAAAGAAAATGCTCAATACTGAAGGAAATTCTTAGCATTCACGTGGCAACAAAAGCAAATCTAAAATATCTACATTGTAAATATAGTTCTTTGAATGATTCAAGCACAAAACTTTATGAAGCAAAAAAATAATTAAGGAAAAATGAGAAAGGAAAAACATTGCCCACAGAGACCTTTTCCATTACAAAATAACCAACCATAATTTGGATATAGGCTTTAAGAAATACTTTCTCTTATATAACTAAATTAAGGTGCTGTAAATATGTAATGGAATTCTTATGGATGCACTGCTTTTTTCTTTTCCTGAACATATTTGAGAAGATTATAATTTTAGCAATACAATTATTATAAAAGAAGACAAAAATCTGCTATAAATTAATAAGGTTCCAAAATAAACAACAGCATACTTCAGGAGTATGTACTGGCAATTATTTAATAATTACTTGCTTGCTTAATATATACTATATAACTGTCTGAACTTTTTGTTAGAAGCAATAATTTAAATCTGAATTTATAACTTATTTCAAGTTGAGCTAAGGGTTGAGCTATTACATAATTCAATCAGTTGTTATCTCAACACATTCTCACTAGTACGCATACAGATTTTGGGATTAAAAAATAACTTTTCTAATGCAATGTAACATTTACCAAATTTATATAGATATATGCATTATAAATTTGAAAAATTAGTGCTATCATTTCCTCTTTTATTCTGAATATCTTAATGCCCTCAAAAAGTAAAATAGAGCAACATTAAAAATGGCCACTGAGCTTAAGTTTCCCTATAATCTGTTTATATATTTTCTCACATCTTGCAATATTCCTTTTACCTAATGGATTCAGTTAGGGATGAGTTACCAGCCTTATAGAGTGGACAATATTTTAGCAGAATTCAAGCAACTGGCTTTACAGATACATGTTCTTGATTAATATCTAAAAAAAATTGTAAAATTGAAATAAATGCCCCTCAAAACCTACATGCATTTTGCTAATGTGACCAGAGATTAAAGGTCTGGTGGTTTGTTCACCTGCCCACAGAAATCCTGGACAGAGTAGTAGAACAGGTGATACAACACATACTCATGGACTCATTTTCTACTAAAAAGTGATTCCTGTTGTCCTGGTTTAGGGCAAATTTGGGAGAGAGACTCCAAAGGGGGCCCCTCCAGAAAACAAACCCACACACGGCCCCTCCCTCCCACCGGTCCGGGAAGTAGTGGAGAGTACTCGGAGAGTAGTGGAAAGAACCTGTTTATTTAACAGACACAGCACACCCCCCCCCAGCACACAAAATGAACAATACTAGGTGGTACCAGTCTTTCAGTGATCTGAAAAAGATGACAAATTCAGAACCAAAATCTCTCGGGGGTGGTCACTCGGTTGTCAATCCTTCCGGCGCTGGGGCAGCTGCTGTAGACCTCCGATGTTCCCAGGTCCCAGTCCGGAGCAGGTTCGAGTAGGTCCAGAAAGGAAAGGAGAAACAGTCCAGGAAGAATTTGGACTGTTTAGCTAAACTAGCTAAATAGCAGGAGCCGGAGCAAGCAGAAGCAAGAGCAAGAGCGAAAAGCAAAAGCAAAAGCAAGCGAAAAGCAAAAGCAAAAGCAAGCAAAAAGCAAAACAGCACTAGGTATTGCCCGTCTCTGTGTCCTGCCGGCCTTGGGGGAGAGGTTGATAGGAAAAAACCAAAACAAAACATTCACCCTTCTGAAACAGTCTTAAAGGCACAGAACATGATATCCAGCAAAAGTAGCACACACAAATGGGGATACAAACATCATAACGTCACCCTAGGACACCTGTGTAGATGTCCCAGCAAAGAGGGAAGTACATATTTAGAGAAGAAAGGTGTTCATGAAACTCTGCCAAAAGCATTTTACAGCTTCCATCCTACATAGGGTCTTCATTCTAAATTGTAAAGATTGTCCTGCCCCCAGGCATGAGAAAGCAGAGTGGGTTTGAAGAAAAGGCGGATCCCTGAGAACACTCTTGCCCTCCTGCCCTGTTCTTGAGTGCAGAAAAGCATCCAAACACCTGCATTTTCCCCTTCCCTCTCATAGGAGACAGTGAACAGTGAGGTTTGGGGGGTCATAGGCTGAGCAAGGTGGCTGTTGTGGATCCCCTACCAACTTCTTGGCAATACTTAATGAAATTTCTGTGCTTTTACTGGTACACTTTAACAAATCACACTGGGATTGTATTAGAACTATCCAGCAGCCAACAGAGCAATCAAATCACCCATCTTTATATTTCTACCAATACTGATTTGGTACAACCAAAACTTTTTTTTTATTTAATATAGCTCAGTACACTTACTGTGTGTACCTGTTGATGTGTGCCTTATTCAGAAGGTTCATATGTTGCTGAAGCATCTTGGCCCCTTGAAAATTCACATGAGACTTCAAGTGGAAGATTGTAGATCTGAGCCTCCCACAGGATCATTTGCACTAGCGCTTCAGCTCTAAAAAGAATGCGATATTTCCAGATCACTCTTAGAATAGCTTTAGGTCTTTCACTAGGAAAGATGTTACAACTCCCACCTGAAGATACCCAGCAGTACACTTGATTTACGGACATTTTAGAGAAAGGAACACCTTGGCCCAAAATGGACATAAATCTGGCAAGGTTAGATAAAATGAACACTTAAGGAGATGCAGAAGAGCTCTTTCAGGAACCATGAGCTTCATACACATAATCAAGGGCACCCGAATCACTGTGGTTCCATAAATTACCACCCTTCAGCCAAAGATTTGAGACTTGGTTATACACTTCTTTCTTATACAAGTGTAATGGATACAAATAGGGAACTTACAATTGAAAGCAAATTGTTGAAATGGAATGAAAGACTTACGGATGATTTTAAAACATCTTTTCATACTTCATTATGCCACATTGTAACCTACAGAATTTTTTCATTATATAAAATAGGAAACTGAGATATGGCATTAACACAGTACATGGTGATAGATACTTCTAGAAAAAGACAGAAATCCTGCCAGTTAAAAACTAAAGTAAATCATCATGTTACACAATGTTTATTAGCAATGGAACTATATGAACACCTAATTTTGGATTTAGTGACTTATTTGACACAAAAAGCAGTATTTTTGTAGATCTGGTTTCTAATGCATTTAATTTAAATTTTTATGTTTGAATTTCAAAGACCAAATGAAGACTTATTTTGAAGCTGAAAGCCCATATATTCTTTTAGGAAGTAGTAAAACTTTAAAAAAAATATTTTGCTTGTTTTGGATTTTTTTTTTTTTGTTAGACAATACCAGCTGGATTTGAATTTAATTAATATGCTTTGATTTATTTAAAATATTTTCAGCACATGAATTATTGAATATATTGTTTATATTTAATTATATAAAAATGTCATTTAAACAACAAAATTTTTAGTCCTTTAATGTAAACTCAATATTCTTCAAAGTTACTCCTTTGAAGTAACAGAAATAAATGTTTCTGTGGAAAAATTCTGCAAATATTTGCATGAATATTTTAAAATATATGTGCATCCACTTTTTTATTCTTCTTTGAGTTTTAGTTTTGGGGGAAGACCAGAGTGGGAGGATATTGAGACAAAAGAAAGCACTCTGAGAATATAGTACCCATGATGTCTCAGTAAGGTAAACGCTTTCTACGAATGCTCAGATATGCTCAGCTGATATGCCCTCAAATCTTTTGTAAAGAAGACTTTTAAAAAAATAACTTAAGCTCCAATATAATTTTAGCACCTAGAATAGTTTCAGACATTAAAAACCCTGCAGTATCAAGGCAAGAAAAAGCAACGAAAGAACAATCAAGTTGTGAAGCCTGGTATTTGCAGCAAAACACAGACAATGTTTTATTCAAAAACAAAAAGATAACAGTCATGGATAAAAAGCTGTTTTAACACACAGAATATTTAAGCTGATTTTCTCTGTGATCTGAGAAAGAAAGCCCAAACTCTAGCAGGATGCAAATCATGTTAGACCACTGTTACATTTCCTAGAACGGTAGAACAGCTAATATAGTTTTAAATTATGTTACAAGGCTTGTTCTGGGTTAATTATATGGTTTACAGTGTCCCTGTATTCATGCATTTCTTAAATATTCTAGAAAGTGCAAGAGTTGGTCTTCACAGGTTATTTAAAATATCTCGCTATCAACACAACTTTGTGCTTCTCTGTGGATTATATTTTGGCATGTTTTATTTTTTCTTGTTTTTCCTCTACTTTTATCTATTTACATAACTTTTCTGTTTTCCACACATAGTAAATTAGTATCTTATGAGAAAGGCACAAGAAAGAAAATTCTATTCTTTATGACATTTTCTTTACTCAATACTCAGACACTGATAATATCACTCATTATATTAATATTAGCACCTTTCATAGGTTCTTTCACCCTTTTAAGGCAAAGCCCAAACAAGAAATAAAAACATGAGAAAGATAGTATATTCTTCTAGTTGTTACAGAGATCAAGTTTCCCTATTTGATACTTTCTCTCTACTCCACTGAATTCACTCCTTGTATATAATAGTTACATGTTCTAGTTCATGTAGCAACACAAGTCTATTTTTTTCCAGAAAATAAAGTTCTGATCCACAAATTGAGCTCTCAGGTTTCCCAATCTGAGGGAATTTGTTACATTAAAAGGGTTTGTTGGTTTTTGGTTTTTGATTTGTTGAATGGATTTCAACACAATGAACACAATGGAAATAAATATAAGTTTCCAAAGGTGGGGAAAAAATTAAGAATCATAGAATAGTTTGGGTTGGAAGAGACCTTAAAGACCACCTAGTTCCACTCCCCTGCCATGGGCAGGGACACCTTCCACAAGACCAGTTGTTCAGAGCTCCATCCAGAGATGGGACTGTTCATGTCCAGGTTAGAAAGAGCTCTGAGCAAGTGCTCTTGTTAAATCTTGTAGTGAGCATAGGCATCAGCTATCTAGGAGTCCAAAAAACATGATTCAACAAAGAGAAGACAATTCAGTTGATTAGGATCATAGATAAATTTTTCTTTTTAATTAATTAGTATGTCATCCTACTTAACTTCTTTTGCTGCTCCAGAAAATATTGACATTTGATGAATTAAATTATGGGATAGCTGTAGTAACCTATGTTGAGTTCCTGGTGAAAAAGAACTCACACTGTTTACAGTGATAGCAGTTCTAATAAATGTTGAAGATAGTAGTTTGAGTATTTTGACTCAGAGTTCAGTGTAAAGTTGGTAGTGCTTGAACCTATAAATATCTACCTCTGGTCTAATTTGTATGTCATTTGAAAAAAATGTAGGATCCGATAATTCTATTTCTTTTTCTAATTTTTTATAAAATCCCACAGAATTGATAGGAAAATTGAGAGTTCAGTGGTCTTTCTTTAATAGCTTATCAATGTGATGCTGTGGTGACCAACTCTGAAGGGAAAGGGAGCAACCAGCAACCAACTCATGGTCGAAAAAGAACAAGAAAATCCAGGGTGGCCACAAAAAATGTGTAAAATTATATTAGTAAAATATATACAGTGGAAACTGTTATGTTAGTCCCTTATAGTATAAATTCTTGGTAGTGTATTTTGAAAGAGGGGTAGGATGAAAAAGAAGAGAGAGAGATTGAAGAGAGGGAGGGAGAAAGAAAAAAGGAAGAAAAAAAGAAGAAAGGAAATGAGAAAGGAAGGAAAGAAGGAAGAAAAGAAGGAAGAAAGGAAGAAAGGAAGAAAGGAAGAAAGGAAGAAAGGAAAGGACAAAAGGAAGAAAGAATGCTCACTAGTCCTGGCTCCAGCATTGTTCCAGATGGTGGTGTGTCCAGAGTCCTGAGCTGCACGCATGCCTGGACTTCATGTGGGAACATTTTTATGGACTCTGCGCTGGAGCCAAAGCTTCTTTTTTTCTATACAAATCAGTTCTCATATGCAGTCCACTCTTCCAGACATTTCTGGAAATGGGTGGAAGGACTTCAGGAACATTTTGTGTAAAATTAATTTAAACAGGCATTTTCAAATAAAAAGGATGTGTTTAATTAAATCATTAACACATTGATAATATTAATAAATATTGTAAAAATTCAAGCTCCTTAATTCTAATGGTTAATTAAATATTCAAAGAATCTTCTGGTTTATTTCAAAATAGAATCTTGCATTTTTGGTTACAGAGTGAAATATTTAGAAAGGGTGATATTAAATATTGTAGCAGTTCTTTTAAGATTACTACTGTTGTCTTTGTTCTCCCAGCAGATAAAATACTCTAGAAGGCAACTAAGAAATGCTCTATAGAGATATGACATTAAAACTAATGTAACATTTTTGTCTGCAAAATTTACAATAATGGTTTTTTATCTCATGGATAAAAATTGTCTTGTTCTGTATTAAAGAAAATCAACCCTCTTATCAAGGGAGGGAATGAAACAGTTTATTCTGTCTACTAATTACCTCAAACTTAAGAAAGTTTATGAGTCTCTTTATTTTAAAATACTTGCTGAAGGAATCTGAAATAAAAACAGAACTATAACAACAAATTGAAGAGTAATTTTCAATAATTTGATTTTCATTCTCCACAACTTGATCAACTCTTTTATCTCACATCAGAGATTGTTCATATCATTTAGCAATGCTAATGCAAAATTACTTCTTTGTGAAGGTATTCAGATAAGTCATTACTTTAAGTAACCAATTTTGGGATATTTCTATGTAGAAGCATGACTGTGTTTTGCCTGTTCTTAGCTTCCACTGTTCACATAAGCAATGTTTCCCAAGGAAGGGAGAAAAAAGACATTTTTTTTGGTTGATGTCTTATCATGCTACTTAATATTTTTTTCCATGAGCCCTAGGAGACAGATTTCCTCTGCTTCTGTAAATTAGCAAGCCGGCCAAGGGATCACAGTAAGACAATGTGACAATTAAGGCAATTTCTCCCCAGGATACTATCGAAATTAATTTACTGAAGTTGACAAGGCAGATGGTTGCATACTTTGGTGTGGAAGAGAAAAGTAGCTCCATTTCAGGGGTGATCCTCCTGTAACCCATCCAGTGTGTGAGCAGGAACATATGCTGCTTTAAACCCTGCTATCTTTGGATCCATACTGGGGCTCTCTGCGAACACAACTCAGAAGCAGAAAATTTAAATAAATGGCCACAATTTGGCATCTCCTTCCCAATGATAAGGCATAGGGGACACTGAATAATGAGTTTTAATGCAGAGTAGCTCAAAAAGGGGAAGGTCGAAGTCCTGCACCCAGGAAGGAACAATGCCATGCATGAATATATGCTGTGGACCACTCAGTTGTAAATGAGCTTGACAGAAAAGGACCTGGATAGGGGCCTGGTGAACATCAGGTTGAACACAAGCCATAATGTTTCTTTGCCATAAACAAGGATAATGGTATCCTGGGATAAACCAGTGTTACCAGCAGGTGGAGGGAGATGAGTCTTTTTGCCTCAGCTCTTGTGAGGCCACACCTGAAGTGCTATGTATAATTCCAGACTCTTCATTGCAAGAGAGAAATGGACATTCTGCAGAGAATCCAGCAAAGGGCCACAGAAATTGTAAGAAACTGGAGCATCTTTCCTGTGAAGAAAGGCTGAAATAGCTGGTGGTCCTTAGCCTTAGCAGAGAAGGCCCTGAAGAGGAGGAATGAATGTCTCTTACCAATGGAAAGATGGGCGACAAACAGATGCAACCAGGCATTTTTATTTTCCAGCTTAAAGTGTGCACTTGTCACCAACTTTCCTTTAGCTATTTTCATGAATGAAAAGATGCACATCAACTTTCTTAGGAGAAAAATGTAGCAGAAGATATTTTGGAAGTTCTCTGTATTATAAATAGTGCTAATTGAAGAAGAACCTCTGTTCAGGATAGTCACCATATTGCAGCCTGGCTTTCTTGTACATTTTCCTGTTACTTTCCTCTAATCTCTGTAACCCCTTCACAGTCTTCTGCAGATTGCTCAGCCCTCAGATTTATGAAACTACAGTAGTCACTAGTTCCAAGGGTCTCAAGCTCAACTCTGTGTCTATATTGATAGCAGCCAAATGCAAATCACTGGAGATATAGAAGTCAATGCATTCTGCTTTTAAACAGGTAAAATCAGATAATCTGCCTAGCAACAATAACAGTAGGTTATCATAGAACTAGGTGAAAATTCCAGTTCTCTAAATCTTTCAAACTTCTCTTTCTGGGAAGAGAAAAAAATCTAGTTACGTGTTCCCTTTATCATGTATAGGCTCATGCTTCAAGGAGATAAATGACTGGAAGTGATTTTTCCTTCTAAAGCCCTTCAACAATCATAGAGTACCAAAAGATAATAAAATTTTTATTTTCACATCTGTAACAATCTTGACACTTTAGAGAGAGGAAATTCAAAGGCTCACTTTCCATAGGATTTTTTTTCAATATTCTGTGTGTAAAATATTGGTGAAAGAAAAAATTTTTCTTACATATTAAATCATTCTTTAACTTCCAAACATAGGTGGAAACATATATACAAAAAAATCTATCTCATAAAAAGTTATTTATAAATGTAAATATATATGCCTATGTTAATTTATTTATATAAATATATATTTTAATGAAAATTCTGTCCTGTTATAAAAATTCACTCTTTCTGGGAAAAACAACTTCACATAGACATAATCCTATACTAAGGATTTTTTTGCAGAGGTGCACATATAATGGCAATTTCAGACAGATTTCTGATCTGCAGAAAGTGAGACACAAGCTTTTCTCTTATTTTTCTTAAACCTAACAGAATACAAACCTCTCAGTCTTTTAGGAGACTTAAGATAAATACTAAATCCCTTCACTTTTACAGGAAAAGCAAAATGAATAGCAGAGATCAGGAAATGGGAAGCCATATGCTCAGGCAGTCCTGAATTGGCCTGTCCAAAGTATGTCGCACCAGGACTCTTGTATTGACATTGTGGGCTGAAGAACCTCTGCTCTGTTCACTCAGTGCCACCTTTCTGTAAAAAAACTATTCCAGGATTAAGAACATAAAATCATAGAATCACAGAATGGCCTGGGATGAAAGGGACCTCAGAGACCATCTAGCTCCAATCCCCTGCCATGGGTAGGGACACCTTCCACTAGACCAGGTTGCTCAGAGCCCCATCCAACGTTGCCTTGAGCACTTCCAGGGATGGGACATCCACAACTTCTCTGGAAAATCTGTTCTAGCACCTCACCACCCTCACAGTATAGAACTTTTTCCTATTATTGAATATAGACCTACTGTCTTTCAGTTTGTGGCCATTCTCCCTTGTCCTGTCACTACATTCTCTTGCAAGATAGTCAAACTCATCAGCCTTTTCTCTTGCAATGGCTTTCATCTTTGGGGGAAATGGGAAAGCCCCCGAAGAAAGAGGAAGAGCAAGCCTGCCATCACAATACCTACTCAGTACAGAATTATTTTCACCACCTTTGTGTACCAGTAGTGTAATTAATTTGTATATGTACTACATAAAGATAAAGATCTTTAATTAATGTAAATAAGCACTGACATTAAAGGAACAGAAATTACCTGTGCAGATAGAAAGAGGCGAAAATAAAATACAATAAAATCCCTCCCATGACCACAAGGCATTATTCTTAGGCATTATTTCGTCTTTTGAAAGACTACATTAAAAAAATGGATTTTCATTTCTTGTTCTGAGAACTATGGAAAAAAATTATGAATATTTTTGTAATTTCATGTCATATGGATTTGACTCTTAAATGTAACAGTGATTATGGCTGTATTTTTCTTTCAATGCAGATCAATATTAATACCCTAGATATACAGAGCACATACCGAGAGGATAATTATCCCCTTAAATGCGCAAATCCTATTACAGTATTTGTCTAAATATTGGATTAATATTGAGTTGGTAGTTTTGCAAGCTCATCATAATTTTACCAGTGCATATACTTGAACTATGAGAATGCTAATGACTCACACATCAGGAACTTCATGTTTATAATGGAGTCCAATTACTTTAGACTATTCAAATATATTGCAAATTTCAAAGGTAGTCCCATCTGACTACTGTCTTAATCTACTTTTAAAAGGAAGGTTTTAAAAGGCTAAATAGTAAACTTTACCTAATTTCATATGTTCCTAATTGGACCATAATAATTTGTCCTTTATTTTCACATAAACTAACTCTTCTAAATACATTTCTTAGAAAAACAGCTCTAGAACACCATGTTGATTATTTTGATATAGAATTCCACTTTTTCAACTTTGCTTCTTGGATTAAAAAAGAACTTTATCTACTGAGATAATTTTCTTGGAGATTCAGGGTCTGTTTTAGCGCTGTATCATTGGATTTATTTATATATTTCATGTTATCTGTCTATCATGTTTTCTACAACAGATAACATGACTAATTCCTGTTTTGGGACAGTATCAGATGGATCAAGAACTGGCAGAGACTTTAAAATGCTCATCCAGTTTGTGGATTTAAATTAACAGATGCAATCCAATTTTGCAAACTAATGACCAGTTATGTTTAGGAGTAAAAATTGATAGGGACTTTTCTGAAAAGGACAGAGAGGACACAAATGTTCTAATTCTAGTAGCATTCTTGACATCTTGATGAAACTTGTTCTAAAGATGACATTAGCTCTGAATTTCAAAAAAATCATTTTAGTGAAAAAATTCATAACCAGTGTGTGGAGTAAAGTAGTTTCTGGCATTGCCACAATATAAATGCAAAATACCAAAGGTATTCATTTGTACAAGTGACATTCAATATTACTGCAATTAATTTGGAACTGAATATCTCACCTGGCACTGTCAATAATGCAAAGATACTGGAACACAGGGCAGAAGGTTGTCCAGGTGCTGGGCAAACACATTACAATACAGTACTGCACATAAGCAATTGATCACTGTCCTTGGACTAAAGTTTACAGTAGTTTACAGTCCAGTAGCAGTGTCTTCACTACAGTTTACTGCACTTCCTTATATACATGATGTTAAGACACCCTTAACTCTCCTTTAAGTATTCTCCAATTAACAACTCATCACTAAGCCAGATGGATCTGCATTGGCTGTTAACTCCCATCTGCTGGGAAGGCTCTATCACATCAAGTCTTCCAGAGTAACATATCTATGCATCCTGCAGCTATCACAGTCATTTCTCTGCATCCCTGTTTTGTGGATATGCTACAAGCATGTATCCTTTCAGAATGCTACATGTTTATGCTACGAAACAAATACAGATTGACCCACAGACCTCACTATTAATGCTTAGTTTGCTCATTTATAGATATGGTTGAAGTAAAGATAAATATCTTTTTGTAATTATTACTTGATGGATTGTTGGGGAACGGTTTGAGGAGTAGATCAAATATTTAAATATTTATTACCAGAGTATTAAATTAAATCAGACACATTTCACTTAAAACATAGGGCCTGATCAGTGATTTTGGCAGTAAGCAAAACTTTGTTATACTGTATAGAGCAAAAGCATGGGAAAAGGGACAATGACTTCTGAAACCCGTGAGTGAAGGATACATGAATTTGATACATTCAATGAATTGCTGATAAGACAAGGATTAATGGGTATGAACTGAAAGAAAGTTCCATATTAGGAAGAAATATTTTACTGCAAGGGTGGTGAGACAGGAGCAGGTTGCCCAGAGAGGTTGTGAATACCCCAACCCTGGTACTGTTCAATGCCAAGTTGGATAAGGTCTTGAACAACCTATTCTAATGGGAGGTGTCCCTGCCCATGGCAGAGGGGTTGGGAGTAGGTGATCTTTAAGGTTCATTCCAACCCCTTAATAAACTATGAATCTCTGATTCTAAGTTTCATATTCTTTCTTAAATAATTAGAGTATTGAGACTCCCTTTATGGGCAAAAGAGGAAAGGTTTGGTTTGTTGGTTTCTTTTCTTTGTTTGATGGTACTGTTTTTTTAAGAGAACAGTTTGTTTAGATAGTCATTGCCATGTAGAAATGTGAAGAAGTTGGAAAGTGGGAGGCATTAGAGTAGATGTATCACAAAGTGGAATGTATGTCCTCTCTATGCTTCTGGCATTCCTGTGAGACTGTGTTCAGCATCTCCAAAAAGAAGCATTAAAAATGCCAGGGAACTGGAATTTCACTATTAATGAGGAAAGTTTCTAAAAAAATATTTCATCTAAGAGGTACAAGAAATTAGTCTCTGCTAACATTACAAGGTTGTTGGTACTGATATGCAAACCAATCACTTACTGATTTTAAAAAATACTATCTTTATATAATAAGCAATTAAATAGTGTAACAAAAAACTGAAACAAAAAGCCAAACTCTCCAACAAACAAACAAACAAAACTAACACTTACTATCAAAATTGGAAAATGTCCTATGGACTGTATCTTTTTCCCTTTTTCTGTGAGACTGGCACTGTCACTAAAGGTTGTAAACCTCCACAAAAGATTCATCTTGCAGCAGACTTTCAATCTCTAGCTTGCTCTGGAAAGAGGCATGGGAGCACTGCTGAAACCTCAGGTGAATCTGCTGCCAGGATCAAGGTCTGCTGAAGTAGAAGAAAATGAAAATTCACAATTGGAATCTACACACAGCTACTCAGGACAACGAACGCCTCTGCCAAGAGAGACCATGGCAACCAGCAGAGGGCTGA
Organism: Thryothorus ludovicianus; assembly: GCA_013397245.1. Classification (NCBI taxonomy): domain Eukaryota; kingdom Metazoa; phylum Chordata; class Aves; order Passeriformes; family Certhiidae; genus Thryothorus; species Thryothorus ludovicianus. The sequence goes on from VZTB01008812.1 coordinate 43,907, forward strand.
AGCCCTGCCTGCATTTGCCAACAAGGGATCAACTTCTTTCCAGTCCTTAGTTATATTGCCTGACCTGAGAATGAGGTTCTAGTAGTCTCATGTTTAGTTTGAAAGGTTAATTATAATTTGATAGGAATGTTTATGGATTAAATGGCTGACTGATGAATGAGGATATATTTCTAAAAATAGCTAAGGAGAGATACCTGGAGAAATAGTTCCTTAGTTACACGTATATTAGACTGATTAAAATTCTAGTCTGGGAAAGATGAAATCCCAGCCTACTTAGATTTGCTTTGTTATTTTTGACAGCACAAAAGGATTGTATCTACCCTTTCCATTGTCCATGTAGAATATGAGCATAGAAATCTTTAGAGGAGACATGAGATGTGATCGTTTCCGTATCAGAGTACTAATTCTCTGAAATGTGATTCCAATAGCTATTTGCCATCTATGAAACTGACACTACAGTTAAAGTATTCCAAATAAACTTGATATTTTTAAATATCAACTTAGTATCTGCTTCATTTACTGGCTTGATTTTGAGAAGAATTATTAAATTTTTTTAAAGGACAAATATTTCAGTTATTTCAGTTACTTTCCCTGGCTTATAATTTCAGTAGTCCTATCAAAGGCAGCTGAAACCAGTGGAGTGTCTAGTCTCTGACTTCAGCATTTTTATATACAAAGAGAAGTGTTTGTTTGTTTACACTATACAAAAAGATAAATGAGAGCAGGGAAATGTTTGTTAGTGCGATCTTCTGTATCTGCTTTCCTTTATAGTGTGCAGAAGTTAACAGCAGCACATGGTAAAACATGGTAAAACATGGTAAAACATTTTCTCTAGGGTTGTCAGAGAACCATGTGCATTAAATAGACATAGTACAAATTTAATAAGTATTACAGTGGTAGAAAGGGCCTATCTCTAATCTGTTTTGTTGAAGCTTAAAAAATAATTAACAAGATTCAAATCTAACTTATCTGCGAATCTAACTATGCTGAAATGGTAAGTGAAAAAATGCCTAGCTGCACATGCACAGAATTAAGCATGAAGTCATTGCCAGCTATTGATCCATTAGTATTAGATTTTGTAACTATATTAAGCAAGTATTGATTTAATACTTCAGTAATTTCCCCATCATTCACCATCCCATCTCCTATCTCATCCTCCAGAGTTCTAATTTCTTCCCTGATTAATTCTTACTTTGATAATAATGAAAAATCTTGAGTTACCATTTCCATTTCTATCTATAGCAATTCACATTCATCCTTCTACTTATTTAATATACCCTTTTATTATGTTACTTATATTAATTGCCTTTTTTTAGGTATATTCCTTTCTTTTGTTAAAACCCAAACATTTCCATTTATAAAGGAAATGCATATATGAATTTTTGGCATAAAAATATAAACACATGCACACTTTCCTCTGATTTATATTTAAGGGAAAACATGTTACCACATGCTACCACATAATAACACAAAAATATCAAGAGATCTTTTCTCATATTCCAAAGACTTAAAAATCCATTTCTTAGTTTTTTATTTGGCTCATAAATAATTCAAGCTAAAGGTTATTCAAGAACAAATTTATATTTTAAGGCATCTATTGAAAAAATGTGTCAAGTTTTAATTGTTTTATTCATTTTATATGTTAAGGCTTATATAGACTTGTTTTCTTCCCACCCCATCCTGAAAGATTGTTTTCAATAAACATTATGTTTATAAAACTATGGTTTAAATGGAAAAGCAATAACTGTCACATTTTTATCACTAAAAACAGTTTTGCTGCTAGCTTTGCTATTCCTACCTCTAAATTCTTAAAATTATTTCACTTCACAAGATATTGGGTAAAATGTGATACTAGATCGATAGTAAAGGCCAAACAGATGAAAGCATTAATATTCATGCCATTAAATGCATTTCAAACAATGAATCAAATTATATAAATTTGTTAAAGCAGATCTTTCTCCTTACCCAAACATCTTTCTGTACCAAATAGTTGTATCTGATGATATTGTTACAATTCCTCTGGTCAACAGCAAGAGATTCTTGGAAGAAAAGGAATACAAGATCAGTGATTTTACCTCTGGGTTTGGACACTAACTGTTTGCAACTCTGGCTCTCCAATTTTTCTTAGCACACTGGGTAGAACAAATACATTAATTGTTTTGAACAGCTTGAAGTATTAATATTATAGAATAAGACCACTTGTTTGCTGTGATTCTGGGGTTTTTTCATATTTTATCTCTGGGTAAAATAGTTGAGAGTGGTTTGTGAGTAACAGCAACATTCACAGCAAGTAATCCTTTGCTCACTCTAAACTCCTTTTTTCTTGGTTTTCCTGCCTTTTACAATGTCAAGCGCACCTCTCATCTCATGACGGAAACCAGCTTTGTATAAATTTGTGATTCTTGATTCTGATTTCTCATTACTGGTGCATTTACAAATGCACTTATGCATCTATGTTCTCTGACTCTATTAAGAGATTCTCACTTGTCAGAGCTTTCAGAGGGAACACCTACAAGGTTTCTTTCCTCTGCCTGATCACCTATTCTCATAAATTGTAGAGGAAATCAGTTATCACCAAGATTCCAATATCCTGTGGACATATCTGAAAGAAACTGATGAAAAAGAAGAAAAGTGGCAGAAGATACAGGCAGTATGACCACAGGCACTTCATTTCCTAAAAAAGTGAATAGTAGCAGCAGTGAATGAAAAAAAAGCTTCTGATACCTCAATCAAATGTTTGTTATAGGACTTTGAACTTAAATTCAACATTAATTGAGTAATAATTCTTATGAGTAGACTGCATATCATGTACTTTCAGCTTTCTAACTTTTAATGTAACTACCCTAAGATCGAGAGAAATTACATCTCATTGTAATTTTTATTTTCCAGCAGTCCAGACAGAGAATACACTTTGAATATCTCTTGTCCATCTGCAAATTCAGAATTCTTTCCAAACTGCTCTGTTCCAATTTAAAAAGACAAGAAACTTAAAACTGAGACCAGAAACAGAATATTAACTACATGATTGTTCTTTGGAAACATGGCTGAATAATCATTTAATACAGTGTGGTAAATTAAATGACCATTTGCTTTTATCAGAAAGATGTATGAATTTACTATAAATGTAAACTTCTAGCATATGAATCTACTATAAATTTTAGCATCTGTTATAGCAGTAGCCAAAGGAACTATTAATAGCTATAAACCATTCAACACAGCTTCCACTACGTACTAATTGGAACAGTTACTTTTTCTTCCTGTTTTTGAAGCCACATTACACCACTCAAAGATCAAAGAAGTATTTTACCTAAAATGGTTCCAAAAGATGGATACAACTATTTCTCTATTTTAACTCTTCAACACGGCTGCAGGATTGCTGATACTTCTGTATTCTATTATATCTCCTGGAATACAGAACACTGTATATTGGAAAGACTCTTCCAATTTATACAAGGACTTGGATGTCATTCTCCAGGACACTCTCCATGCATAAAATTCTCTATTTTATCTGATTATGTTTCTGCTACTTGGCTTCTCCTTCCAGGAAAAAGTGTTTAATGGCGATGCTGTTTAAAAAGCAATAAGCACAGAATGCAGTTAATTTTGATTTAGCAGTCAGGAAATACTATTTTCAATTTTAAAAGTTCAAAATCGTTTATAAAGCATACTATTTTTCTCCAAGTTATTTTATCATTTTTAAACCTAAGTGTCTGTTAATGTGTGCTGAGGGGGACCCATGCTATTGGAGATGATATTTGATACTAAAAACTATTTATTGGATAAAAATATCAGTCTGTAAAAACAACGATCTGAAAGTGCAATTCAGGTTTGCCAAAGGAAGCTCTCAGGGTGAGGTCGCAAGGAATTGCAGGAATTCCCCAAGGCTTCTGGTGTGGCAAAATTTGGCCAGCATATAGAGGTGTTTCAGGGAAAGGCCCTGGGGGACTGAGGGAATTCCTCAGGGCCCTACAGGCCAGGCTTTTTGAGTGGCAGGTACGGATGATGTTTCCTCTCAGGCTCTGGGCAAATGAATGTTCCAGATGGCAGAAGCCCAGGGTGGCTGGCAAGGACCCTGCAACCTTCTTCTTTTCTTCTTTCTGATTTTGTGGGAGTAGAGCAAAGTAAAGTAAAGCAGCAGCAACAGAGTAAGGTAAAAAAGTAGGGATTGCAGGATTGCTCAGGCCTCTAATGCTAGTTTTTATTACAAACACTACAGCTTCAATATAATTTTACGTAACTTGTTTTTTGCCGTGTAGATGTGTATGTGCAACTCTACGTTGTTTTTTGGGTCTTAATTTTATCTTGGTTTTGTCTCCAATTCTATCTTATTTTTGTTCTTAATTTTATCTTTATGTGAATTGTTCTGTCTTGTTTCTGACCTTAATACTACCTTGTTTTTAGTGAATTGTTCTATTTAAAAAATGCAGAACAATTCTGTACTGTGTTTTTAATTATGTCTTTGAAATACTAAATCTTATCTGTGTGAAAAACAAAGTTGACTGTCTTGGCAGGATTTAAAAGGTTTAGTAAAAGATAATAAGGACAAGGCAATAAAGCAAAATACACAGCTGGGATGTCTTTGGCTGAGAGCCAAGAGCACACCTCCTGTTTTAGAGACACCCCTTCCCTTAAATATGTATATTTAAACTTTTCTAAGAACTTATATCCATGTTTCTATGAGCTGTTTTGCATGGTCACTCCTTGGTCCCACCTTTTTAGAGCATGCATGTTTCTTGGCTGTGGTTTTAATTAATTCTTCTTATCAGTCTTAATTTGGGCTTTGGTCTAAAATTTCTACAGCGGTTAGTGCTGGTATTTGGTATATCAGTAGCAGATGTCTTCATATCAGTAGCAGGGGGTCTTCACTGGGTGCTGTCTTGACCAGGCAGTCAATTCACTTACTACAAAGACACCTTATCAACTTACTTTACTCCTAAAGAAAACTATATCTTTAAAACCATTTCCATACCACATATATAGTATCCACCTTATATGGGTGTGAAAAGAAAATAAAGCCCAGTACCATAATACATATTTATAACAATCTTATATGTACAACACTCATCTTAATATTTGCGAAAAGCTAACTTTATAATATGTGTTTATAACATCTGTATTTTTAAGGCACTAGCTACTCAGGGAACTAACATGCTGCTTCTTGTTAGAGGCACTTAGAAAGCATGAAGACTTATTTCTAACTTACTGTCTTTTAATATATCTTAATTTCTCTAGAGCTTCTAACATTCTACATTTTTTTCTCCTTCTGGTGAAATCAGAGGGGGTCTAAATTCTTGGTTTCCAAGAGTGTCTTAAAATACAAGTTATCTTATTTTGGCTAGAGATTATTTTATCTTTCTAGAGATTCTATTGCCCAATGCTCTTACCAAGCTTGACTAAGTAGAAATTTGTGTTCTCTGAGACTGCTTTGCCCAGTGCTTCTGATGAGATCCCTTGAGAAAATGCTTTAGTGACAAACTCATTTAATCTTAATTATAGGTTCTTTACAGGTCTGAGTTCATCAGTTAGGTCAGTGTGCTGGAGCTTTAATTTCTCCTGTGGACAAGCTTAAGCTGCACCTGAATGTCCCTTACAATGAGCTGCTACAGCCTCACCCTTCCCCTTTGACTTGACACAACTTCCCTTCTCTCCTACCTCCTGCTGTCGGGTGGTTTTTCCATCATCCATATGCAACTACCAAATGTCTTTCAGTAAAGTTCTGCTATAAAAAACTGCAAAATTTGGAGTAAGGTTTTACATTTTTAGAACAATCTTACTGATGGATGGAAAATTTCCAGGAAGAACTGTTTACTTCCAGACATGTTAGGAATGCCCGTGCAGTACCACTAAGAGCAGTTCTCATTTCTGTATCTTTGCCTCCTTCTTTACTAAGAAAAGGAAGGAGAAATAAGCTCAATGAGACTTATTATCTTGTTTAAGAAGACATTATGCTAGTCTTCCTGTTTAATCCTGTCCATTCTTGCTTTACCTTGATTTTATCTAAGCTCCACTGATACAATTTAAGGTGAAACTAACCTCCATAAAACCCAATAGCATAGTGTACTTCTACAAATAGAATAATTATAATGCTATCCTTTTGTTATTGCTGCAAAGACAAATTAATGACACTGAAAAATTACCTTTTCAACATCATCTTGCCAGGATATGCATTCTGGAGTAGTTGTTCCCTTTATGCTGTAAGGCCAGAGTGTTGGGTGTCCTTTCCCCACCACTTTAATGTGTTTGGACTGCCAAATAAAGCAAAAAACACCAAAGCTATTTTATTGAGCTCCACATATCAAAACGTCTTTTAGTACCTGAGTATCAGGGACTGAACTGGTTCATGCCTTATTATGAAGGAGTTTTGCCCATTATATCAAAAACTGTATAAAGAAGCTACAACCACAGATGACCACCCCTCCTTGAAGATGCCTGACTGTGAACCTTGGACTGTGAGTTAAGCCATGTGAATAAGATAAAGGGGACATATTGTTCAGTCATCTCAGGCTGAGGGAGAGGAACAAGAAAGCCAAACCCAGCTGTACTGAGAATCATCTCTGGCTGGGTTTAGGGGCAAACCACAGCCCACAGAGGCCAGGTTTACACAGACTCCTCCTCAATTGAGGAGACAGGAGGAGATTTTGAGTGTGTGGCATAACCTCTGGTCAGAGGCAGTGAACACCCATCCTCCCTCATACAAACTGTCCCAGCTGTGAAACTCCCAACCCCACAGGCCACATCCACAGGACATTCATATAAAGGCAGTTGATGAGGTGTCATATTTCATCAATGATCCCCTAAAATGCTCCCAAGACTCCTTCCTGAGCCCTTGCACCACAGCACTGCACGTGATGCAAAGTGATGCAACAGATCCAGAGTCTGCTGTAAGGCAGTGTCAAACTGCCCCTACCCCCGGGTGTAGGGAGGTACCTGGCCATTCCTACCTGGCCTGAGCATATATTAATCCATTGGATTCTCTCCTTTTTGGGGGAACCTCACCATCAAGAAGACCATCTGGAGAGGATCATCAGGATGCTGGTGGGATCCATGGAGTTGTCAATAGCCTCCGGTGCCCAGTTTCCGAGGACTTCCTTTTCCACCAACGGGATGGTGTTCTTCCTCCTGGTGGATGACTGACACCTCTTTCTCTTCATCTGGTGGCCTGCAGGGTAGTTTGGGGACATATGGTTTTACCCACTTCCGTGGGATCCACTGCAGCCCCAAGGGTGTGGACACGCAGGCATACCCACGACCCCATGTCACCAATTTGTGTGGCCCCTCAAATTTCCCAGTTCCTGGGTCTCGGGTTAATACAAGCGGTTGTTCTTGGAGCCTGTAACTGTCGTGAGGGGAGAAATGCCTGATCACTGGGGGATTCATGTTTTTGAAGGAGCAATTTAAAAAGCTGATAGTAAAAATGGCTTTGCACAATCTCCCTTGTGGTGTGAGCCCCTTACTGCTTTCCCATTGATGCTCCAAGACCCTTTTGAGCAACTGATTGGCTCGTTCAACTATGGCTTGGCCAGTGGGGGAGTAGGGGATGCCAAACTTATGTTCCATTCCCCAGTCCTGCAGGAATATCTTAAGAACCTCAGAAATATATGCTGGGCCATTGTCTGTTTTGATTTCTTTGGGGACACCCAACATAGAGAAAGCTTGTAACAGATGTTTTATGGCATGTTGACCTTTCTCTCCTGCATGGGCAGAGGCATAAATTGCTCCAGAAAAGGTGTCAATGGAGACATGTATATATTTCATTCGGCCAAATTCAGGGATATGTGTGATGTCAGTCTGCCACACCTCACAACTTTCCAGTCCTCTTGGGTTGACTCCCGCACCTAAAGATGGTATGGCTGAGTGTTGGCAGTGGGGACAAGTGTCCACAATGGCTGTGGCCTGATCTCATTTGAGATGGAATTGCTTAACCAGGCCAGGCACATTCTGGTGGAACATCTGATGGCTTAGTTTTGCTTGTTGGAAAATGTCAGATCTTACCATAGCTGCAGCAGCGGCTGCAGCGAGGGAATCAGCTCTCTGATTACCTTCTGCGATCGGGCCAGGCAAATCAGTGTGTGATCTTATGTGCATAACAAAGTAAGGGTG
>VZTB01008813.1:9651-56866 GCA_013397245.1 Thryothorus ludovicianus
TGAGCTGTGGGCTGAGTTGTGGGCCCGGCTGTTGGCTGAGCTCTGGGCTGAGCTCTGGGCCCAGCTGTGGGTGCTGCCAGCAGACGCTGCTGTGGGTGGTCTGAATGCGGCCCAGGGTGCACTAATCTCCGATCTGCTGCAGCAGCCAAGTGATTCAGGGTTGGAAGTTTGCTTCGTACCTGTGCAAGGTGTGAACCCAGACCGCAGCCTGCTCATGGGAGAACACAGTGAGGGCACACCCTCACTCTTTCCAGGTGGCTCCTCCAAACATGGGGTGGCCTTTATCGAGTGCTGGGGCTACCTGCCACCAGCTGAGCCACAAGGGCAGCAAAGCTCTTCTCTCTCTCAGGGCATCACTCTCCAAATGCATGGAGCAAGCCAGATCCCACAGGCAGCTCCCAGTTGCCTCTGGAGGCAGGATCGCCTTCAGGAAGTGACTGTCTTGGCAAATAAACCAAAACCCTGCCCTTGGGTGGAATTCATGACATATAAATTTATAGGTGACTTCTGTGTAGCGAGGGAGCAGTGATGGAGTGAATGCCTTACAGTTGTGCTTCATCAAATGCTTTTTCACCCGAGCCAAGAGATTCCTACACCTGAGGCTCTCCTGATAGCCTCACAGCCACAGGGGAAACGGCCACAATCCTCCTGGGACAGACAACAAGCACCAGGGTGGGTTTGGCAGTGAGCTGAGGGGAGCAATGACACCCTACACAGCCCTGCTGGTGGGATCTCTCCTGCTCAAAAAGGTCGGAAAATCATCACTCCAGGAGAAATTACCCCAAGTCCTTGAAAATGGCAGAAAAAATGGATCAAAGGAGTGTGCAAGATGAATGATTAGAAGTCATTTGTTTTCCCGAGGAGTGGTGGTAGGTGAAGGTGAAAATGTGACCATGTCTGGAGTTCAGAGAATCAGAGGAGGGCTGTGCCTCTGTCTGCCAGCAAATATCTGAACTGGAGCATTTTGTTCCATTACCTTCATTTGGAGGTGCATTATCAGCTTCACATCTGTCGTGCAACTTCTCTGCTGTTTGAAAGGTGTAGGTGATTCCCAAACAGGAAGTGCATCTTCCAGTGGACACCCACTGGAGATGCTGGATGTGCTGGGATGATGGAGGGGAAAATATGAGCACCCCCTTACTTGCATGGGGAGAGTGCAGAGCCTCCCTCCCGTCGGGTCTCTTGCTCTGCTGTATCTCAAAAATTTGCATTCAGTGTCCTGCACGGATATCAGGGGTAAATTGAGTCAATTATCTCCCACCATCTCTGTTGAAAGTGGTACTTAATCCTTTCCTTTAAACCTTTTATCAGACATTAAATGGTCATTAGTTTAAAAGAAAGAAGTTAAGCTGACTCACTTTCCAGCTGGAAAAACCTTTATAATTGCAGTAAAAATGCACCAAGACATGTACTGATAACATTGTTTTAGGGAACAAATGAAAACCACCATCAGTTTTATATTCATTATTTTTCTGGGCATATGCATTAAACAAACAGGATCACTGGTTTGTAACTTGTGGGCACATTATTGTGTTTATTATTAGACCTTCCTGGAAATTTCCCGAGTTAGAACAAACATTTAAATTATAACCAGCTACACATTTCTGGTGGGAATCTTTCCCAGTCATAAATATAAGGAAGCCTTTAGGCTGATGAGGAGGAATTCAGATTCATCTCCCCAGTGTTTTCAGTCAAACACAGGAACCCAAGACCCTGCTGCTCTGGGAGTGGGGAGGGGCTCCCTGCCCCTCTGGGGATCCAGGGATCATTGCTCAGGCTGTGGGTGCAGTGCTGAGAGCAGGAGACCTGATTCACCTGCCTGGCCTGCTCCATGGACTCATCAGCTGTTTGCATCATTAAGGAATGAGTCTTTGCTCACCTACACCTACACCTACACCTACACCTACACCTACACCTACACCTACACCTACACCTACACCTACACCTACACTGTACCAGCCCTGGAGGAGCTCAGGTTTTGACCCAGGGCTTCCCTGGCTGGGATGTCACAGAATCACAGACTGGTTCAGTTATTGAAGCCCATCCAGTCCCACCCCCTGCCACGGCAGGGACACCTCCCACTGTCCCAGGTTGCTCCAAGCCCTGTCCAACCTGGTCTTGGACACTTCAGGGATATGGGGGCAGCCACAGCTGCTGTGGGTACCCTGTGCCAGGACCTCCCCACCCTCACAGGGAAGAATTTCCTCGTGCTATCCAATCTAACCCTGCCCTCTGGCAGTGGGAAGCTGCTCAAAGGAACAGGGAGGGAGCCAAACTTGGTGGGAGCTGCTAGGAGAGTCAGTGTGTCCCTCTGCTCTGACCATGGTGTGACTCAGGCAAGGATGGGAGGTGCAGCTCCCATCCCACTGTGGGGCCCTGGAAAATCTCCTTTCCCACTGTGCACCAGTGACTTGCCCTGGGCACAGAGGGACACCCTCACTTGTGACTGGTCCTGGCATCACCTTCACCAAGGCCATGCTGAACCTGGAGTTTGGCTGGAATGGTTGAACAAGGACTAAACATTAAATCAGGAATCAACTAGGGGCCTGGTGAAATATGACTGGGAATTTTCTACTTTGTGCCTTGGAAAGTATAGCTAAAGGAAGAGGATTAAGTTTTGCATTTTTTAACAATTTTTTTTTCTTGGAAAGTTCTTTTTCTTTTTCCAGCCTGGAAATAAAATCTATAAATATTGAAATGTGAAAAGAATGCATTTCAGATCCCAGGTTTTCTGCCTTTGTAAAAAATACAGGCTTCCTTCAATGCAAAATTTTTGCTTAATTGTAAATGCGTGGCTATTTCTAGTCAGCTCTGACATTGATTATTCAGTTTGTGAGATTTGAAATGGCAATGCCGATTTTCCCATGGTTAACAGTGCAGTGCCATGCCTTCTCCTCCTGGCCTCAGCCCTCTGTCACCCATGACAGGGCAGCACTGAGCCAGAGCAGGGGACCAGGGAGGTGGTCAGCTGCTGCATGGATTAGGGCTGCATCGACACAGCCAGCCTGGCTCTTGCCATCCAAGTGTTTGTGACCAGCTTGTTATCTGAGGGCCCAGGGCAAGGTGTGCTGTGTCCTCCTTACCAGGATCTGTATGCTCAGTGCTGGAGGCATCACTTTCAGGAAGCAATCCTGCTCCTTGTTTATTTATTACTAAACTATAGATTATGTGGTCCATGAGCCACTGCATTGGTGCTGCTGAGTTTATACAGGAGGGATGAAGTTCCTGCAGTGGAACTTCTTCTGTGGCTGTGGGAGCTCAGCTGTGCCCCATGAGCTCCTGCTGATTTCAGAGAAGGTTTGTCAGCGGGTAAGTGAATGGGAACTGACTCCTTTAGGCTGGGGTCTATTTTTACATGTGGACACTTGACTAACAAGCCACACACACACTGGCTGTGGCTGTCCCCTTAATATTGGGTGAGTGAGTTATTTGCACTTGTTTGAGTATTTTGCTTGTGGTGGCAGGGAGCCCTCCCTCCCTCTCTATCTGCTCTGCTGCGTTTGCCATAGCCAGGGAGCTGGCAGGACCAAAGGCTTGTGGAGCTCTGCGTACATCCCAGGAGCTCAGTCCTGCCAGGGTTTTGTGGCAGTAACAGCAACAAAGCAGAACAGCCATGAGGGCAGGAGCGAAAGCAGCCTCCCTCTCTGCTGCTGCTGCCCGTGGCTGTCAAGCTCCCCAGCGTTGGACGAGGGTTTATTGAGCCTGTGCTTTTGGGGGCTGGAGGTTTGTCCAGCATACTAGGGGCTTTGTATGAGAAAAGTAATGGTAACTGAAGGGCAGGACAAAGTACAACAGAAATGATGAGGAGCAGGAGCTCCTTCTCTGTGCATAAGAGCTGCTGTGAGAGGTTCCTGTTTGCATAGCGAAGAGCTCGGCTTTCGCTGTCTGCCTGACTCATTTATGCTTTTCTACAGCTCCGAGTCCCAATCCAGCCAGACTTGACATTAGCAGATGCCAAATGAATATTTGCACAAATGTTCACCAGCGAGTTTCCGTGCCGCTCCCTCCCTCAAGGTGGCAAGTGTGGGTGTGGAGAGCTGCCCTGCCCCTGTTTGCGAACATGTCCCTTTGAACTCCCTGGCGGGGAGGGTGAAAGAGAGGGGAAAAGGTTTTCCAAGCGAGAAAATAAAAATAATTAATAAAAAAGTCATCTGAACAGGTTCCAGCCTGTGTTATTTTGTTGTTAACCCAGAAACCTGTGGATACTGAAATCTGGCAAAGGAGTGGAGGAATGGAAACGGCCTCAGTAAGAGCAGGACTGGTGAGAAAGAAAGCAAAGCCGAAAAAGCCTCAAATCATGACTCTACTTTGTTGATATGAAAATTAGACACATACAAATTAGCTAGGAAATATCCTGTTTCTTTCAGGGTGTTGGGGGAGGAGGAGGCATTAACCTTAGAAAGGGAGCTCTCTGACCACCACAGGGAAGGTGGGAAGTGTCGGGTGATGTGTTGACTTTAATGCAGGAAAGGAGCCTGCTACCGGGAGCAGCACTAATCCTGCATCTGCCTTTTGGGCTGCGGTTGTTAACACCTGCCTTTGTCTCCTGGAGGCGAGGGCTCCGTTCCAATGGATGCCCACACACTGTCCCGGGCACAGGGGCCCCTGCCTTGGCTGGGGCGGGCAGAAGGGGCCAGCTGGGGAGGGATTTGCAGCTAAGGAGTCCAAACCTGCTCACCTGGAGGCTACCCGTGCTGGGCACGGCAGCGGGTGCTTTGCCACACGCAGGGATTTGGTGGTGGCTCCCACGGGAGCAGGAGAGACCCTTCCCACAGCCCCTCAGAGGCTCAGGTGGGAGGCAGGATCCAGCCACCTTTCCCAGACCTCCTGACTCTCCAGATGGGTTTCCCACGAGCCTGGGAGTGGGAGCGGCAGCGAAACGGCCTGAGGATGGAAGAGTTAAGCACACCCTGGCAGCTCTCCCCTGCCTCCCCTCTCCAGGCTCATCTAGCAGATGGGGGAAATACTAATTATCCCCGAGCGAGTGGTAGCTGTGTGGTGAGGGTGATGCTGTCCTGGAGCTGTGCCACGCCGCTCAACACGAGGTAGTGCTGCCGAGGGAGAGGGTGAGCCCGTCCGGGGTGACTCGAGGGGACGTGGAGGCACCAGCCTGGCAAGATGATGCTGCAGCAAACCCCGTATTCAGGAGTCAAAGCAAGGGCTGGAGATAGGCTTGGCTTTTCCCATCTTGCTGTACCCTTGCTTTGGGCACACTGATATCCCTAAATTCCTCCCAGGAATTCCCAAAAGAACGAGTAGTTTTTCACCACTGCAGTTCATCCTTGCAGGTAACTGGAAAGCTGCTCTTGCAGAGACTGTTTTGTTAAAAAACAAGCAAACAAACAAAAATCCACGGATTTAGCATGCCTGAGATGCGAAAGGTGCCTTGTCAGCAGGCAGCTTGTCCCTGGGGTTTGCAGGGTGGAGAGGCAGGTTCCAGTTCTGTCTTTTGAGTGAGGGTCTCCCCTCCTTTCTCCCCCAGTTCCCTGCTCTGGGCTCTGCAGATGAAAGCTCCATTCCAAACAAAGCAGTATTGATTATTATCCCCTCGAATTTCAGAGCGGGCTTGCATTTCATGTACATGCCAGTCCATGGGCTTGCTGGAATAAATAACACATGGGAGCTTGTTCGTATGCCGAGTCAATAGGGAGCTGTCGGCTTTCATGCAATTTCACACATTTTTTCAGCTAGCTCAGCAATCCAAATGCAAAAATCCAGCAAACAGGGACATCGTGTTTATTTCTGACAATCCCTGGAGAGGGCTATATCAGTAAACCAATGAATGGATTACACTCTTCCATAGATGATGAGTTTTTTTCCATCTGTGACAGATATTATATGGAAAATCTCCATTTAATATCTGATCCAAGAATAATTCAATACAAGTGAGTAATATAAATTAAAAGTGCTGTAAATTCTGATTAACTCCTTCAGGGTGGGAGGCAGAAGCTGGTAGAATTGAGCTTGTGCATGGTATCTCCACTCAGAGACCTGACATCCATACAGCTCTGAGGAGCATAGCCTGCAACCAAGTAATCAGGTTTGGACCCTTCTGAAGAACATCCTAAAAGCCTGTATTGGAGATGAACAAGGGGTCTGAAAGGCAGAGGTTGCAGGTGGATTTCAGACAATGTTGTCATGATGGCCTTCTGGACTTCTGGATTTCAATTGGAAAGGACCTTAAAAAAAAATTACCGCATTTCAATTCCTTGCCATGGCAAGGACACCTCCCACTATCCCAGGCTCCAAGCCCCGTCCAACCTGGCCTTGGACACTTCCAGGGATCCAGGGGCAGCCACAGCTGTTCTGGACACCCTGTGCCAGGGCCTGCTCACCCTCACAGGGAACAATTCCTCCCCAGTATCCCATCTCTCCCTGCCCTCTGGCAGTGGGAAGCCATTCCCTGTGTCCTGTCCCTCCATCCCTGTAAATTCTCTCTCTCCAGGTTTCCTGTAGCTCCTTCAGGCCCTGCAGGGCCACCCTGAGCTCACCCCAAAGCTTCTCCTGTGCAGGTGAACAATCCCAGCTGTGCCAGCCTTTCCTGCCAGCAGAGCTGCTCCATCCCTCTGCTCACCCTGGTGCCTCCTCTGGCCTGGCTCCAGCAGCTCCAGCTCCTTCCTGTGCTGGGCTCTGGGGCAGCTCTGCAGGTGGGGTCTCACCTGAGCATAGGGGCACAGGGGCAGAATCCCCTTCCCCTGCTGCCCATACTGCTTTTGATGCATGATATAGATATAAATGATATAGAAATATATAGAAATATGTACATACACATGTCTGTACATCCACAAACACACATCCAGCCACACACAGCCACATACCCATTACACATACATATACACACACATACACGTGTGTGCCTCTTTGTATTCACTGGTACCCTCTCAGCATCCCAAAGCTTTTGTCCTTGACCCAGTGACGAGCAGGAGAGGAAAGGCAGCAGATGGGTGCAGACAGAGAGTGAGTGCAGGGAGAGCTGAGCCAATATTGCTCACTATGATAGACAGTGGTCTTAGCACACCAGCAGCCTAATGTAATGTTTCTTGCTGTCAATTTTTTGGTGGATATGCTGGCAATGGAGAGATTTAAGGAGGAATGTGAAGCGTCAGAGCTTGCTGCTGTTTGTAGGGATCCTTCTGATGCAGAGGAGGGCACTGGGGCTTATCATTATCAGTGGAAAAGATCAGGCACAATGATTTATTGTTGAAAGTCCAGCTGAATTCAATGTATGTTTTACCTGCCTGGAGGCTGGTTCTCCTTCAGATAAACTGGGAATGAGACCTGGGGCTGGATGTGGGCAAAAACAAGGAAAGGAGAAAATAAAGGTTTTGCTATTATGATCGGATTTTGTATGGGATAGATGCTGGGTAATGTTTCTCCTTTTCATCTTGCCTCTCTGCATTCTGGTATCCCTGAGTACCCCACCTTGTCCTGCCAACCACGGATTCCAAATGACTGTGCAGAATCCAGGAATATTTTGGAACATATATTCCCCCACCTCTCTGGGGCCAAATTTTTTTTTTTTTTTTTTTCAAATACAAGAGAGGAAGTGGCTGATTAACACATTCATTACTCATTTCTGGTACAGCACAGTCCAAATATCGCAGGTATAGCCCCTGATTTTTTGTGGTGAGCATATTATACACTCCCTGAGCAACAGCTGTGGAGTGCTTGGTTCTTGAGAAATTAATTTAATTTTGTGTCTTCCCAGTAAGCAAGAATTATATTGTCATTAGTGTGGAGTAGATTTGGCTAAACCTGCTGCCTTGAAGATGCTTGTTTATGGTTAGAGCCCTGCCAGCTCTGGTGTTGAGGTTTATGGAGCTGTATAATGTTTGTGTGTGTCCCTGTGCCTTTATTGTTCGAGCAGTGAGCAAAGAAAGAGGAAATCAAATTTGTTAGCAATAAAGTAGTGTACAATAGCTATTAAAATAGGGTAATTACATAATTAGCACAGTAGTGGTAACTCACCCAGCATGAACAACAGTAAAACAGGCCCCTGCTTCCCTTGGTCCGACTTGAGCTGGGACCCTAACAAAACTTCCAAAATGGTTATTTAGTAGAAACACACATAAAAAACTTAAAAGCCATCGTAAAACTGAAAAGAGAGGCCCAAAAAACCACAGGGAAGCCAAACACTTTCAAAGAAACAATAGTAAATTAGGTGTTAAAGATATAAAAGCCTGTTTCCTAACAATTTAATTAGGTAGCATGTCTGTTACAGACATTATGCTGCTAGTTCTGGAACCCATGGCAGGGGCCTCACAGCTCTCAATTCACACTAGCCCCCAAGAGAGGAGTTTGTTATGAAGGACTGATGTTTTTCTCTACAGAAAAGTGTGATGGTAATCAAGTGAAAATGGCAGGTAGCACAAAAAATTACTATTTTTCTTTGCAACTTTCCTTGACATATATTTACAGTAATTAAAAGCCCAGTTTGAAGAATAGTCCTGGTTTTAATTAGCACCTGCTTCAGTTTCATCTGAGTTCATTCTCTTGAAGAAGGATCAAAACAACAACACCTTCCTGGAATGGGCTTGAATTTGAGCAGTGTGAGATAAAGCTGCCCGAGCTCCTGTCCTGCCTGCAGGAATGGGGCTCAGCCCTTGCCTGGATGTGCAGCCTTGCCTGAGGTCTCCTTTAGCTCTTCCTGCAGCCACACAGTCTCTCTCCAACTTGAGAGTGAACCTCTTCTTGCCCATCTGAAATCTGGCTTGTGGGATTCTGGCTCCACCCAAAAAAATGGGGATCCTGGTGGTTTTCCTAGAGTCATAGTTTTACCTGGGCTGAGCCCACTGTTAGTGACTTTTAAGATTAGATTTGTGAGGTGGAAGTGGGGACAAGAGTGCCAAAGGAGGGAATGGTTTTGCTTGTTAAGAGGCTGCTGTTAAATGGAAGGGACAGTCCAAGTGCCTCATGTTGCTCAAAAGGTCACCTCATTGCTGGACATTGTGATAAAGCCTCTGCTTTTACTTCTGGAGCTCTAAAGTTGTGGTTTTTTTATCTTGATGGCAAAGAGGGTTGCAGTTAATAACTGCTGTAGAAAGAGAAGGATCTTGTGGGAAGACTCTTCTCAAAGGTTGGACACTGAGCAGTAATTCCTGCTGTGCTCAGGGCAATTTTCAGGGATGAAGTTCTCATCGGAGTGTTGCTTGATGGTTTGTTCTTCCTTCACCTCACAGCAATGTTTATACCCAGGAATGGAAAGGCCATCACAAGCTGAGGTGTCATTTATTTTCAGTGGAGTTTCTTTGCTTAAAAATGATGGAAAATGTCCTTGATGGAGTTAACCAAAGCAAGTGAAGAGGTTCTCTCATAAGCTCTCTGTTGGTTTGCAGGCTTTGCCTGAACCCTCAGTCTGATTTTATGTCATCCAAAGGTGAACGTGCTGCTGTGCCCTCAGCACAGCACCTTCATGGTGCCCTGCACCCCTCAGTGCTGCCTCTCATCCAGCAGATCTCAAACAAGTGACATTGTCACCAAATGAGACCAAGCCCATAGGTGAACTGTCTCTGCTCCCTTCAGAAATGGGAATCTTCAACCATAATTCAATATTTGTCCACTCCAGGATGCAAATGTGCAAGTCCACTCCAACACTGCTAGCTGGAGGAGAAGTCAGATCTTTCAGAGCTTGGACAGGGAAGTGCAGGCGGTGCTTAGCTCAGTGCACTCCAGAGAGAGGTGACAGCTCTTCTGTACCATTTTTTGAGGCTTCTAAGCCTTACTTATCCCTTTGCACTTCCAGATCTGTAATGCTGTGCTCAGGTGGAAAAGAGAGGAGCACTTTAAAACACGTCAGTACTGCTTCAAGCACCTCTTTGTTTCTGAAGGTAGAGTATGGGGGAAAAGCAGCTCCCTTGTGGAAGAACTGCTCCTTGCAGCCCAAGCATGGTCCCTGTATTTTGGGAACATGCATCCCCTTGCTTTTTATCTAGAGGATGAGCCTGGGCTAAAGGGCCTCTGCTCGAGAGAGAAACTGCAAGGCCTGGGGCTGCTCCCACGGAGCAGTGAGAACTGGTGCAGGTGGAGATGGATTTCAGTGGCAGTGACCAGCGGAGTTGGATGGACAGGCTCCTCTGACCACATCAGCCTCCCAGCTGAGCTGCAATGCTCAGAGAGCAAAGATCCAGTGACTTCTCTTACTCTGGTATCTGTGTCCAAAACTTCTCCCCAGGCCACTAAGATTGCACTTCTCCTCCCAAAGTAGCTGGCAGCAGCTCCCCTCCCCAGGGAGCAGAGGCTCCTGCATTTCCATGCTGTTGTGTTTGTTGTTTGCAAAGAGCTTTGGAGTGAAATCTTTCTCATAAGGTTGTTTTTTTTTATTAGCACTTCATTGTTTTTCAGGGCTGAAAACATAAGCTCAGCCATCCCCATGCTATTTTGGACCTCACACCTCTACTTGACCTAAGAAAACTAAGGACAGCTGCAAAAATACAAACAAACAAATAACTTAGAGCATTGGATATGCTTTAAAGCACTAATGAGCTGAGCCTAACAACCCCCCTAGGAGGCATATGTTAATTTATATGTGTTCATTAAGTCTTCAGCTTCCCGATTTGTCTGTTCAGTGTGGCAGGGTCCTCAGTGATCAACAGAGATAGCGCTGGGACTGGAGCTCTGGAGAGAGCTGGAGATCAGAGCATTTTCTACTATTCAACATCTGCTGAAAAGAACAGTGACAGTGTTAGGATGGTGTGGTGGGATGTTCAGGTCACTGTATGTGCACGGACATCAAGCAAAGAGCTGAAAGAATGCCCGCAATGGTGCCTGGTGGGCAGGAGGATGGCACAGATCCACAGGGAGCTGCCTGAACCCTCGGTTGGACTCTGGGCCAGGGGCTCCTTCCTGCCAGAGTTTCAAACCCCTGCCTGTCTCACTCCACCTTCTTCCAGCTGAGCTCAGATTTCCCACAGAAAAGCACTGAAATTGGGGGGAAATCAGCCATCGGAGGAGGGGACAGTAATGTTCCCCCTCATTGCTTTTTGGTGTTACTGGATGTGAGCAGTTCTGGCATAAACAGCTTGTTCCCCCTTCTTAGCTCTATTTTCCAGCTTGTTCCTATGAAGCAGCAGTTATTCGTGACTTCACTCCAGATCTATTGCTCTGGGATTTGAGAAGTGCTGCCACTCCCTCAGCCCACACTGCTGCTGTGGGGTGGGGAGAAGGAGAAATGGGGAAATAAACAGAGCTGTCACCTTGCACAAAGTGGCAGATGTAGCTGCCTGCACTGCCGAGCCCAGCTGCAGCCCAAGGTGGGAGCCAGGGCTGTGACCAGGGCCAGGACACATAGAAGCTGAAGGAAACCATGGCCTTCGTGAATTAATAGCAACATAAGATCCTGACACAGCAGCTGAGATAGGAGAACACTGGACATCCATGCCCTGCAGCTCCTCCTCCATAATTCCTGGAGGCTAGTACTGTGTGTTGGGTGGTGCAGCAGCAGGGTCAGTGGCTGGTGAGGCTGCTGCAGCCTCCTGTGCTCACCCTGGGCTGTTTGATACATGGGAAATCCAACTTGCTCCTCATACATAGGGCAGATGCAGCCTCTGGGATTCAGGCCTGAGTGATCTGACCTGTGAAGGCAGCAGAGATGACCGGGGAGGAGTTGAGATTGTTGGAGGAGGGAGTGTTGATGATTAGGGGGGTGTTGAGATGGCAGAGGGATACTGATAGGGAGGGGAGCCAGCAGTGCTTGTTGCCCAGCCCCACTCCAGATGTTGGTGCTGTTGTGACAGGCAGCAAAACAGAGTCCACTGACTCCAAAAGTCTCTTTGATTGGAGAACTGAGATGGGTAAAAATAGCAGCTTACTGTTGAGGAAAACTGCTTCCTGTCTGGGCCTGATTTCATCGCCCAGGCCAGTGCAGCTGCAAAACCGCAGCCTGGCTCTGTCACTTTGCTCTCTCCTTGTACTTGGTTACTACACTCTAATCACTGCACTTCAGAGGGGCCTCTGGTCCTCAGGGCTCTGCTTCAGGGTAGCCAGCCTCAAATATTTGGGGCTCCACATCAGTCACGTTTGAAATACAGTATTTGTTTATTTGCACTGAGATTGCCCTGAGAGGCTTCCTTGCTCTGCTAGGAAGTTCCCACCCTGTTTTACTTATGATCTAACCTTGCAGTTCGTAACCCTCTGGCTGGGGGTAGGCACCTATGAGAGGGAAAACTCACTGTCCCTGCTTTGTGTCGAGACTGTGGTCATTTAGCAACTGGACTCAGCTCCAGTTGGATGGCATGGGGAAAAGACTAGAGAGAAGTGGAGAGATGAGCAGGTCACAGACTGGACATGTTCCCTTGAATGGGATCCAAAGGCTGTAGCCTGCTGAGGTGCAACAGAGTGCTGGTGGGTGTAGGAGCAAAGGCTGAGGGAACTGGAAGCATTTGGTCAAGATCAACCTGGAACTAGCTGATCCTTTAAATTGTCTTACAGGCCAGGTTCTTCATCTCCTAGGACAGTAATCCTTGGTTTACCTTGCAGAGGTGAAACCATTTTATGGGTGATCTTAGAAACCACTTTTATAAGGCAGACATTCACCTAGGTGCTACTGGATTTCTGGGATGGCTCCTCTAGAGAAGTGTGAAACCATTGCTTTAGATCATGTCTCATCCTGGCAGCTCATACTCCCCTTTCTGCAGATGGCTGTCACCCCATGGTGCCACAGCCTGTATGGTCACCCACCCTCTGCTTCCTGCCCTGACAACCTATCATGAAACACACAGCAAGGAGATGCAACATCTGAAACAGGGCTCAGAGAGATGGCAGATGAGCTCCAGCAGTCACAGGGCACCTTCAGAAAGAATGGAGCATCTCTGTCCCAAGAGTGCTACTCTGGAAGAGGGGAATAGCTGAATCTCACCTAGATCTGATGCTCTGCACTGGGCTCACAAGCACTTGTGTTGTGACTTACACCAGCAAATGTTTTTGGAAGTGTCTCGTATGGGTTCTAACTCCTCAGCCTGTGGGGACACTGCCTGTTCAGGGTCATATGGTGTTATTACTTTAGTGGCCAGAGTTCCTCCACATTCGTGTGTCATCTCCCTCATTTTTGGTCGAACTGTGTTCATATTTTCTTTACTTCTTCCCATTTTAGGAGTAAAATAACTCTGAGGATTTGTTCCACTACAATCCCTCTTCCCAGAACAGTAGATAAATATTTCAAGCTGTGTCTGATTTGATTTAAGATCTTATTTCTGTTGCTGAGGTACATTTTCCTTGCGCAGAGGATAGGCTCCATCAGAGCCATGATGATTCACAAAGGACTGATTTACCAGTTGTGTTCTCTGGCTGTTGCTGGGCTTGGGAAGCAAATCTACCCTGGACCTTCCCACAGACCTGAGGGTTGCAGCTGGGTCAGGCTGGGTGTTAATGGGAGCTGCTCAGAGAGTGGAATTTCCACTGCAGGAGAAGCTGTGACACTCCCCAGTTCCTTTTGTTATTGAATCAAGATTAAAAGGTGATATTTGGATATTTCCCACAAAATGTAAATTTAGGAACTGTACAGAAAAGAAAGCCTTATTTAAATGATATTTTCCTACTTTCCTATAATACAAAATAAGGAAAAACTAAGACATTAGGCAGTGGAAAATCTAAAATCTCTAAAAGGTTTGAGTCAATAGTCAGCTATGTGCAGCAGTGGAAGCAAAAAGACCAGAATGAAATGAAGCACGTCAATGCCATTGAGAGGAACCAGCGTCGTGGTGATGAAACACTGTATTTTGACATTCTCCTGGTGTAAAATTTCATTGAAATTGACAAACTGCAGGAAAATATTTTGATTTTTAAATAGACCTTACTGGATGAGAAATCACTCTGTTGAAAAATTTTCAGCTGGCTCTATAGCAAACTGAGTCAATAGCTGATGAGCAGACCATGTTAGTGCTGGGGAGAACTGGAGACGTGAGGGTCAAACCTGCAGCACTTGAGCAGCCACTCATCAAATACCATTTGCCTGGAGCAGGAAGCTGGACTGAAAAAGAACAAAAGCATTTGGCACCTCGGGGTTGTCCAGATGGCCCTGTATCAGGCACTGGCTCTGGAGAGTGGACACAACCCAAGTTGTTGTCGAGACTTCTCACAGCAGCCATTGCAGAGACTGACTGGTCAGAACGCCTTCACCAGGAGCCAGAGTGAGGTCCTAAATCAGCCTCTAAATTCCAAGCAGAAGTGGAAACAGGAGGAAGATAGTGAGAGGAGCTGTTCTCTGGAACAAACCTCCTGGAACACGTGCTTGCGTCTTCTACTGGACAGGAGGAGCACCAGATCTGAGGAACTGCTGATTCAAACTGACACTTGATCTCTTCTCAGGTGATTTCATGTGCATCCATGGCACATGAATCTTTGTTGAAAACTGGGATAGCTGTTGATATGATGATGGTAAAGAGGCAAGAAGGGCCTTTGTAGGGGTTCCACAGAGATTTTTATTCCAGCCACACGCTTAAATTGTCCAGGGTCAAAGGCGAGCCTCATGGGAAGGGTCCAGGTTCAAGTATAGGGGTGGTAGGGGCTGGGAGAGCATCAGGAACCAATTATCAAGGGGCATGGGGGCAGTACAAAGGTAGGGATAGGGTGTGGAGCCAATGGGGAAATAGGGAGGGAGTGACTGAGGGACACAGGGATGGGGATGGGGTTAACATGGCTGAGGGAGGGAGAGGAACAGGTATACATTGGCATAACAGAAACAGGGTATCCTGTGAGAAACTCTTGTTTCTTTCCAAACCAGGGAATGCCCCTCAGGGTCCACAGACCTCCACAAATCTTGACTATCTGCTAAGCCCACTTTGTTCTGTGGTCAGCTTCAGAATGAGAGGAAACAAACATGCTGAATTCCACAACTGCTTCACTTCCAGTAATTCCTTGTAAACTAGTTAAATGATATACTTGAAGTGCTATAAAATAATAATAATGTAAGACTTAAGAAGAGCTGTCAGTCACAAAAATGTGTGCCCTGTTTTTGGGTATGTAGCCATGTTCTGCTTTGTTTCTAGGTGGAATCACAGAAGCACAGAATTACTGGGTTGGAAGGGACCTTCAAGATCATTGAGTCCAACCTGTTCCCTGACACCTCAACTAAACCATGGCACCAAGTGCCACATCCAGTCTTTTTTAAACACATCCAGGGATGGTGACTCCACCACCTCCCTGGGCAGACGATTCCAGTACTTGATCACTCATTCTGTAAAAAACTTCTTTCTAATATATAACCTATATTTCCCTTGTTGTAGCTTGTGACTGTGACCTCTCATTCTGGCAGTTGCTGTCTGGGGAAAGAGACCAACCCCCACCTGACTACGAGCACCTTTCAGGATGTTGTAGAGAGTGATAAGGTCACCTCCGAGTCTCCTTTTCTCCAGGCTAAACAACCCCAGCTCCCTCAGTCATTCCTCACAGGGCTTGTGTTCTAAGCCCCTTACCAGCCTTTTTTCCCTCCTCTGGACATGCTCAAGCATCTCAATGTCCTTCCTTAACTGAGGGGACAGAACTGGACACAGCACTCAAGGTGCAGCCTCACCCAGTGCCCAGCACAGGAGAAGAATGGCATCCCTGCTCCTGCTGGCCACACTATTCCTGATACAGGGCAGGATGCCATTGGCCTTGGAAAACTTGGCCAGACTCAGCCCAACCTGAGGAGTTGCAGCTGCCACAGGTGCCCGCATGCACAGTCTAGTTTGGCCATGACTACACTGGGAAAATGTAGGAAGACAGCAGATGCAGAATATCCCCCCAGTCTGTGGCTTCCTCAAGTGGTATGCATTCAGACTATTACACGACAGGAGAATTTGTCTGAAGAGTTTCACAGCTGGAAGATGCATGTATTAGATTCCTAGTAGGAGATAGGACCTTTATTGAATGCCTGAAGAGAGTAGAATACAACTCTGCAATGACATGAGTTCATTTGTGAACCCTAACACTCTGGAGTGCTGTGAGCCCAGGGAAGCCAAGGTGTGTTTGTGCTGCAGCATGGCCTTGTCATGGGGTGAGACTCAGGGGATTAGTACCTGGAGGGGGGGAAATGAAAGCTATAACTTGCCAGTCACAGCCCTTGGACATGAACAGTGAACAAAGGCATCCCTGCACGCATGGGGACACTGCTCACACAGAACTTAACACTGCAAGAGGGAAACCCTACAAAGCTCTGGTTTGCAGTGAAGTTCTGTTGTTTACTTCTGCTGACCCTTATGAAGCTCTCAATAAACAAGTGCTCTTTTTTTCTTTTTCTTCCTCTTTTTTTTCAAATTTTATGCTAATTTACTGACAACATCTTGGATAACTTCTTCTGATTGCCTTTTGATGTGGATTGAAAGTTAGAGTTGGGCAGACAAACAACTGATGGGCTAAAAAGGAGATTTTTGGTGCACATGTGAAAAATGCCAGGTCAGGAGGTCCCACTATCAGCCTCATCTGGCTTGATAACACAGGGCTGCTTTTAGCGACCTGTTCCTCCTCTCTGAGGTGACCCTAACTTTTCCACAGCTCCAGGTATACAAAATGTACCACTGGTAGCAAGAAATATGTGGGTAATTTGTAAGGAATAATCTAAATAGCAATGTTGCTTTTTTTTCCAATATGTGAGTTGTCTATATGAAAAGGTTGGATTTTTCTTTGAGGAACTTGTTATTTAGAAGGTTTTAAAAGAAATAATCTCTGAAAAGAAAGGAAATCTTAGTCTAGAGCTTATTAGTGAGTAGATTGTTGTTAGTGTTTGATAGTCCAAGTCCAGGCTGTCTTGAATTTGTGCACACAGATCACATGGGCCTGATTAAATCCCTCTAAAACTGAGGGAGCTTTCCTGCTAGCACTGCCCTGGCCCTGGAAGGTCCATGGAGAGGACTTCCTTATCTGAAAGGGACAGAAAAACTCTGGAATGTGTTTCTCCATGTTTTCACCTGGCTGTAGGTATTCATCATACTTGCTGAGACTCTTCAATATTGGCTCAACATTCATCAGCTCAGGGAAAAAAACTGTCCAGTAACTCCTCTGGCTGGAAACAAGCCTGACTGAGCTTTGGGTAGCATCCTTGTAAGTTCAGAATTTAGCATGGGATTTTTAACAGGTTTTGTGAAAACAGTTTCTTGGTCAGAGTAGAGAAGTCAGCCTGGTATATAAAAGGGCTAGAATTATGTGAGATTAATTTTCTGAAAGTGCCTTTCCAGTTTCCAAGCCAAATTCCCACTTTATTTTCATTCTCTTTTGTTGGTCTGGCCACTCCAGCTCTTGTTGCTGGCTCTTTTCATGACTCTTAAGCCCTGGCAATAGCCAGCTGCCCATCTCTCCCCCAGAGCCACCACAGCTGTGGGTGGGCCACAGGTGTCACCTGTCACAGTGAGATGCTGGGAGTGGAGCTCCTGAGACATCCAGTTCTGTGGTGCTGCCATTGGTTTCCAGGCCTAGAAACCCATTTATGAACTCCCAGGTGGAGCTTCCTTCTATCTTCAGGCACCTACAAGAATCTGGTTCTGCAATGTGAATTCCTTCAGCTGTCCCCAGGAACAATTCAACCCTGAAAATCTCTCATTCTTTGCCTCCTAGAACTTTGGCTGATGGAACAGGTCAGGGTCCTTGGAGCCCACAGCCCAACTGTAGCAATATTTGATGTCTTCTAAGAGTGTGGAAATGCTGATCAAGTGTGCTCCATGTTGCTTCTTGAAACAGAGTAAGCACTAAAAGGCTAAACTGCTCTATGAGACAGAAAAGGGCCTTTTTTGCAATCCAAGAAGGTTCAGTGGCTTGCACAGATCTCTTCTGGCTCCCAATCTTTGTGTCACCTCTGAGGTTTGGCTGTGAGTCTGGTCCCCACCACAGTCACGCTTCCTGACTCTTTCAGGAGTCTCCCAGTTTGTCCTTGTGATACAAACTCTCCCACAGCTGCTGCACCCACTCAGCTTTCTCCAGCAAAGCCTGTCCCTTGCTCCTCAGAAAGCTGCACCCTCTCCCTCTTCTGGGACACTATGTTCCCAAGCTGGCCCGGAGCACAGGAAGCAGGACAAGGTCTGCTGCCCCAGAACAGCCCTGTCCACAGTGGAGCACATCAATGAACAAGATCTGAACCAGAGAGATGTGTTTCAGCCTTTGCCAAACAGCAGGCTGAGGGTTTGCCCTGCTTACCCCAGCACCTCCTGGGATCCAGACCCAAACCCACCCTTACTGTACCACTGTCAGACTCTTCCAGAGCCCAGCTTTTGTCTTCTTCCAGGCTTGTCTGCAAGTAGAGCAGAGAGAAAGGATGAAGAGGAACTAGAATGGGTGATGTCTTTTAAACTGGAAAGAGATTATATTTTCTTGGTGGAGACAGTGCACGTGAGGAGGGACTGACAAATGGGAAACAAACAGACCCAGCTTACATAGCTCTGCAGATAGCCATGGGTTGGCCAGCATGGAGCAAGAGCACTATGCCATGACAGGAGGCTGGTGTGGGATCATCCCAGATTAGTGCCTCTTGTTTTATAAGCAAGGTTCTGGGGGAGGAAATATGTAGTGAAGTGAAACTGGTGATTGTACAGGCACGCCAGTGATTAAGGCTGCAGTGGGTGGGCAGTCTGTGGGGGCTGCTGTGTTAACTCCAGCCAAGGAGAGGCACATGCTTTCCAATCTATGCTATCTCAGTTTCAGTGCTGCAGACAACCCATGAGGGTGTCATTAACAAGCAGTTACTCTGCTCTCATTGCTGTGCTTTAAGGAAATATGTCAAAGGCATTTCTGGTGAGCGAGGGCTCGGTGTGATCAGATTGCTCCAGCCTTCTCACAGCATTCCATTCAGATTATAGTACACAATAGTTCAGACCCTGCTGTGTCCCATTACTCAATTATGAAATTGCTTTAGAAGTTGGAGCTTACTGATTGGCTCCCAATGATTTCATACCCATCATATTTCTGTGTTTGTGCTTTTGGGCTGACTGCTCTGTCTGGTTGGTTCGAGCCATTTCACTCCTCTGTTTCATGCACTTGCATATATTTTATACCTGTCTGCATCATTAACTAACTACCTCAACATGCTTTGCAACTTCAAACGAGGCTGTGAAAGTGCAAATCACCTTTGAGGGCTATTGTTGGGGATATGGAGACTTCATGTTATTGACTCCAGGCAGAGAGAGTTGGGAAGCCAAGCACAGCCCCATGGTGCAGGGCTCCTCTGCCTCCCCTGCCTGGCAAATGCGCAGCTGCCCACCAGGGAGCAAAATGGGGAGAGGATGATGGGGTGGCAACTGATTTGTGCAGCTTCTGCCAGTCAGATTGAATCCTAAAGCCCTTATCCTCCAAGCATCACAGCCATTTAATCTGCTACCCATCACAACCAGCCTCTATAAAATTTAACTTTGTTCATTAATTACTCACAAGAGGCAAGTAAAAGTGGTATGGATAGCTGGTGAGACCTGCTTTCATGTATCAGGCCTTGACACAGCTCTTTGCCCTCATGGAGTAAACCTTTCTCACTGGTGGAAGATTTGCTGGAGAGAGGCACTGCTGTTTTATGTTCAAACGGAGATTTTACACCTCTTGGGAATAAACCCTAGGAAACCTGAATGGATGTGGTTTGATTCTACTGAATGACCCAATTTATCCTATCCTGCATAAAAGGAAAGTGAACAAGAATGAAGTCAGGAGGATTCAGCTTGTGCATCTTTGAGATGGTCAGTCCTGTTTGAACTCACTCATGCAAGAACTGAAGTAAGGCCCTGTTCTAACTTAAAACAGTATTATGTGACCTAGTTTAGAGATCCAAAATAAACTTGGGCTTTGAACTTTTCTAAAATGATTGCAAGTATCACTTTGAGCATCTATTGTTAATAATAGTGTTAATTTTCAGTAACATATTGTACTATCCAAAGCAAAGAAGCTGAGGCTGATAAACTGATAGTTCCATGCATTGCCAGAGCCTATTAGAATCAAATTGTTGACATCTTCTAGGGAGATGCTGAGATTACAAAGAAAAAAAAACCTGTGCAAAACTGTCCTTGGTATGCAATTAATGTTCTGCCTCCTCTGTCAATAAAAGAATGTGATTCCGAGTCTGAGGGAATGGCTCAGGGGCTGGATGTGCTTGGGAGCTGTGGATGTGGAGCAATTGGATGCCATTGGCCTCATGCTCAAGCCCTCAATCTGCTGTTCAAGGGGGAGAGATTTCTCAATAAAACCCCTGAACTCTGGTGGTCCCTCAAGAGCTTCCCTTGGGTCAAATCCTGAAATCTTCTGTAGGGTCAATCCCCTTGCTGAAGACATTTAAATACATGCACAAATTAAGATTAATTCAGGACACTGAATCTGTCTGGCTTATTTTTAAGGAATAGTTTCTTTCCCAGAATCAGTGTTTAGCATTTTTTTATTCCTCCAGTTCAGATTAGACCACCAGCAGGTTTGTTTTACCCTCTAGGTGTTATCAGGGAATTACTGGAAAGCAGCGTGGCTTTCTGTACCTTTGATGCTGTTAAACTGATAGCCCCTTCTGCCTACACAGGGATGTAGCTAGAAGGTCTTTAAAAGGTTTCAGCTTATGGTTCCAAGATGAGTTAAAGCTTTGGCAATGGCAAAAGGACCCTTTCACCTGCCAGCAGATAAGGATAATCATAAATGTTCACCATTCTGAGTTATGCTATTCAGTCAATTGAATACTCAAAAAATATCCAGCATTGTGCCATATACTTTTTTCCCTTTCAGGGTTTCCCCTGGATGTGATCGTTCTGACAACCTGCCACACCACTAGGTGCTTATCTTGCAAAGTTATTTCATGTATTTATTAACTCATTGTGTTTACTTATTTAAATACTCTCTGCAAATGAGACATATGGCAATTGCTGGCCAGCTTAGTCTCAGCTGCTCCTTAGATCCAGCTGCTAATATCATTTCATAACTTGGCTTGTGCAGTTCAGATCTGTACCAAAAGACTGTTTTGAATTACCATTATATTTGATATTAATACTAAGCAAACTCACAGCTGTCCTACATTGCTGTTTCCACCCTCCCTGGAATTCAGCTCTCAGACAGAGGACATAACACTCTTGTATGTCTGTCTCTCAGGCTTTCAGATCTGTCCTGGACTCATCTTGTCTACAGCAGAGATGTGCTAATTGCCACTGTAGCACTCTCAGCTCAAGAGTTCCATGGCTTTTTCAAGACAGGCCTAAGTCAGACATGACCTGGAAAGCTTTTCCAGCAAAGCCACAGTGTCTTTCAACCTGGCAGCCCAGGAAACACTTATGTGGAGGCTATCCAAAGTCTCTGAGGGTGTTTGGAACGAGATTTCAGAAGTATTTAGTCACCTAGAAATGAGAAATGGCATCTAGCAGGGTACCAGATGGGGCCCAGATCCTCAGTGGGGTTATGTGTCTGTCTCAGTAAGTCAATGGAGTTAAGCTCTGGAGCACACTGGGGCAGAGGTCTCCATGCCCTGAAGACATCTGCACATCTGCAGCAAATACCAGCACCTTTTGGAGCCTGGTGATGGTGAATCCCAGCCTGGAAGCCAAGCACACATCTTATCCCAGCTCTGGGGAATGATCTCACCTGCAGAATAAAACTTCCCAGCTCACCTGTACTCAGCTGCTCTCTGGTGCTCAGGTGTGGGGGGTGCCCAGGACAGGCATTTCCAGCTTGCTCCATCAAGTGAGACTGCACAAACCGCCCTCATTTGTGGGAATGACATTTCAGTCAGCTTT
This sequence comes from Thryothorus ludovicianus, assembly GCA_013397245.1. Taxonomy (NCBI): domain Eukaryota; kingdom Metazoa; phylum Chordata; class Aves; order Passeriformes; family Certhiidae; genus Thryothorus; species Thryothorus ludovicianus. The sequence continues at coordinate 31,296 of VZTB01008813.1, forward strand.
CATTTCAGTGACCCAAATATTTTCTTTTTCCCACAGAGGTAGAGTTGTTAGGAAGAGGGAGAACATCAAACAGTTGGATTTTTTTGTGCTGAGTCCTGGATGAGCAATGAGTCACCTTTCAGTCCACGGCTGAATGATGTGCTCAGGGCCCTATTTCTTTAATACAAGGGAAGAATGTGGCCCTCTGCTAGTGAATAGCTCAGCTCTTTCTAGAGAGAAAGGGTCTCATGCCTGTAGTCACTGAAAGCTGGATATTTCTGTTGGTGACAAGTTAAATGGTCACCTTTTATGGATGAAAATAGAGAAAAGATGTGAACCCACTGTAAATCCCACCCTCAGCAATCCCCTGGGACAAAAGGCTAGAAAGCATCTCAGGTGACTTTGGGGTGTGCAGTAGGCTGGCAGCCGTGGCACAAGCACACTGAAATCCACAGCGTTGCCAAGCAGCACAAACCTGGCCCCGCAGGGAAACGTAGCCAGATGTGGGTTTGAGGTGCACCTCACCTGGGAGTTTTCCAAGGTACACCGGGATCATGCTGTGCAGCTAAGAGCCAGCTCCTCACCTTCCATCTTCTGCTTTCTCCTCAGAGAGGATTCAAGTTTATTTAATCTCAGATTTCTCGCTGGAAAATGCTCAGTGAGCATAAAATGCCTTTGAACTCAGGGAGGTTTGCTCCCTGTGACAGGGCTGGGAGCAGGAGACAGCGGCTCCCGCAGCCATGGCAAACACCTCTGCTCCACAGGGGCAGGGAGCACAGGGATCCCTCCATGCCCCTGCATGCTTTGGGAGTACGTTGGGAAGCACAGGGGGCACTGGGTGTGCCCCTTGTGCCCTGAGCCCCTGCCTGCACACAGCACACAGCAAGGGCACATCAAGCTCCATGGAAAAGTGTTTCCAGCCCAGATAACAAACAGCTGCGAGGCACTTGGAATCCATTAGAAAGAAGATAGCCAGGAAACCCTTTCCATGAAGAGAAGAGGGGATTTAGTTGCTGAGTGCTGCAAAGATGCATACATTTTCCTAAAAAAACATTCATGGTGCCAACGTGAAGATTTAGTGCATTGTCAAAACAAGCCAAGATTCTTATTAAAACCAATTGCTTTGGTTTGTTAGGCTACTTTGCTGTGGTACCTATAAGCCAGCAGATGTATTGGGGTTTAGGAGAGCTGCTGCAGTCAAACCTGAAGGCTGGAAATGACTATGAGCTGTGAGCAGATGCAGGGTATCCTTTGCCACAGGAGGCTGTGCCATGGTCCCTGGGATATGGTGTGTCAGATGCTGGCTGGCTCTGAGAGTAGAAGGGCTCCTGATGAGACTCCACACTCAAGGAGGCACAGGAAATTCTCTGGGAGTCCTTGGTGCCCATCACTTGCAGACACACTAATGAAACAGAGGAAAATAAGACAAAAGCCACATGCTATTTATTGTAATCTTAATTTAACTGAATGTCATGAATAACAAAGATAATTTCGAAGAGAGAGGTCATGGCTTTTATTAGGCTAACTATGGTGATACCAGGAAAGCAGAAGAAGACCTTATGCACTTGAAAGCTTGTCTGTTTCTCCATCTACACTGGGCCAACAAAGGCCTATCATGCTCCAGCAGTGCCACTGTTAGCTTAAGAAATAAATGTGATGCTTCTGATGTGCTGTTCTGCTCATGGTGGCAGGGTCGTTCCACCCAGGCTGACTGTCCTGGTTTAGCATTGATTCAATTTTTAGTATGGAATAATTCCCTATTTGGGGCCTTGTTGGCTTGTAGTAACAGAGAACCAATCAGTAGCCAATCTTAAATATTGGCACAAAATTGAACTAATAGAAAAGTGGATAAGCCTTTTGTGAACACACATTTTAAGACAGAAAAGCTGAGGGTGGCTCTCTTGCTTTCTGGCAGGCTGGGTCCGGGCTGGTGCCACTCGGCCCATGTGGCCAGGCCTGGGCAGGTCCCCCTGGCCCAGCCGAGATTTTCTGCTCTCAGAGGGGGGTGAGGGGGCTGCTGATCCCCTCACCGAGGACCCTCCCCAGCAGAGCCTGCTGCTCTTTTTCTAGCAGAGTCACCAAGCCATGCTAGCCAGAGGCCATATCGGCACTGGGAGTGACGATGCAGCAGAGACCAGCACTGAGAGTGGCCCCATGGCCGGTGCCAGGGGTGGCCCCGAGGCCAGGAGCAGCCGTGCAGCAAAGATTGGAGCGGCCAGGACAGTGCCGGGCAGCCACAGCGCCTCGGCATGGCTTGCAATGAACTTTATTTTCTCAGCCACTTTGAGCCTGCTTTGCTGCGGACAGAAGGACAAAAGCGTCGACAGCAGCTTTCCTTGTTTCAGTGCCCCAGCAGAGCCAGGCCAGCACGGCTCTCAGGGTGCTGGCAGAGACCCCATGGCCAACAGAGAGGAACGGCGAGCCACGTTCCCCATGCAAAGCTTGAACCTGATTAACCTTTCAGCATTGCAAGACTCTATAAAAGACTGTTTCAAGCGATGATAAAGCTTGAGAACAAACGACCCTACAGACACCCATTCTCTCCTGAATCAGAAAAAGGAAAAAAGTGTAGACACATAGAGACAATAATATAGGACTCTGAGGTCAGTGAAGGAGTTGTTAAATTCAGGATGAGGGGATTGAAGAGATGCCTTGAGCTTGGGCTGAAAATTCTTTTGTAGGGCTATAATGAAGATATATTTGACTTTTAGGGATTGGGTTGCTTTCTTATACATTTTTTTCCAAAAATGTTGCTAGGAAGCTGATTGCTGGGTGCTCATGGGCACTTAATGTACTTGGAAGAGACAAAGGAGGTAACTCTCAGAGAGAGGGTGGCACCAACTACACCTCTCTCTCAGGGGTGGGCTCAGGAAAACAGTGGGAGTTCAGTCTTGGACTGCGGGGAGATCTCACCAGACCTCACCTGGAGCTGAGCTCGGAGTGACTTTCGTGGGTCCCCCAGGAATTCAGACCCTGGTCTCTCCCTGCCCTGCTGGGAGCTGCTGCCCCATCGCCCTGTACCCACGGCTGCTTTGGTTTTACTCTGAGTTTCTCTACGCTGTTTCTCCTGCCTGCCAAGACGGTTTTCTACAGCTCCAGCTACTGCTGCCGAGCTTTGGATCCATCTCATCCCTTGGGACTCCTGCTCGCCCCCTCCCCCCGGAAAGGTGCCAGCATCAGAGAAAACTGTAACTGTTTTCCTGACTCTGTTTGTTATTAATATAATAGTTATTGTTATTTTGTTTATCTTGTTAGACTCACTAGTAAAGAACTGTTATTCCTATACCAAATTCTTTGCCTGAGAGCCCCTTTAATTCCAAAATTATAACAATTCAGAGAGAGGAAGTTTGCATTGTCCATTGCAAGTGAGGCTCCTGCTTTTTCCTAGCAGGCACACCTGTCTTCAAACTAAGACATTGATGTATAAGACTTGTTTTTCCCTGTGACTCATAAAAGTGCATTGGCTGGATGTAGCGTTCTAGCACAGCTTTGGGTTAAGGCACCAGTATTTAAAGCAAATAGATGTTGCTGTGATCCAATGAGAAACTTGAACAGAGAAATGAGAGATAAGAAACCTTACCCTAGAGATAGTAGTGGAAAATCTCTATTCCCAGAGATAAACAAAGGAAACTTTTGTTTTATGCTAGAACAGCTCATCCTTAAAGTAGCACCCCAATAAGTTGATATGGCCCATGAAAGCAGCTGTGGGAAAGCTGCAAGACATGGGAAGGACTTTCACACTGCAAACAAATTTTCTTTTCCAGGTGGCTGATTCACTGTGACATTGAAGCCACAAGAGAACTGATTTTTTGTAGAGAAGTCTCTGTGGCATGGCAAAAGAAACTCATCTCCCTGAGTGAACTGAAGAAAGACTATTCTAGAGGTGGTAAACTGGCTGAAAGTCCCAAGTTTTGTCTCTTTACATCATCAGTGGGAAAGAAAAGAGAGTATGTAGGAGAAGGGTTCTGATTTTCTTACATTTTTTAATTTTAATTCTGTTAATAAAGTTTTCTTTATACCCTTTCAAGTTTAGGCCTGCTTTGCTTTTCTCCTAATCCTATCTCACAGCAGAAAATAGACCCACCACATTAATTGGTACATTGGCTGGGAAATCTCAAATTGGCAGACCTAAATCACTATACATAATTGAATTTCTGCCTGATATTGAACTGAAACCATGACACTGACGTAGACAGGGTAAATGAAACTTGAACCAGGTCTGATATGTCTCTGGTGAATGTACTAATGTAAGTATTCGTTTACTACCTCAGCAGATAAAGAATCCTCTTCAAAAATCTATTGAATGTGTATTTGAAGCTGGAATTATTAATTTAGTCTTTATTCAGACTATAGCACTGGAATTAACAGCACGAGCCAAACAAAGGTTAGAACTTCTAGTAGTGTGGGTAGAGATGGCAATTCCAATAGTTAATGCATCAAAAATCAGGAAGCTGAGAAATAGGAATTCTTCATTTCCTGCTTCTTTATTGAGCCTTTTAGTTCCTCCCAGCTCTCATCTCTCTTGAGTCAGTGCTAATGTGCTCCTTTAGATACTGTTTCCATCTCCCACCTAATGCTGGGAGAGCTGCTGCTCTCATCATGGCACACAGGAGGAAATCTGAAAGCTCCTGTTTGGGGAAGACACTGGTGAAAGCAGAGGTTTCAAACCAAAGATGTACTGGGCTGCCACAGATGTGATGGTCTGTTCTGGGCACTGGGTGCAGCCTCCCGGTGCTGTCTCATGGTGAACATTTTGGGAGCATTTCATTTTCAGGTGTTCTGAAGTGGAGCTGAGAATCCCAAGGGGAAGATGTATTTTGTGTCAGGGAAGCATTTGCAGATGGCTGAATAGTGACTCTGTCCTTGGTGTCCTGGAAGTGCTGCTGGACATGAGACCTGCTTCCATTCCCAGAGTGTTCTCCCACTCTGGGGAGCACTGGAGCTCAGTCCCTGCCCTTTCCATCAGCTGCTGAGGGACATTCAATCTTTTAAAAGCAAGCACCTCCGGGAAGGCCAAGATTCCCATGATCTGGGCAAAACCTCGGACTCAGCCTGCCTTCTATGAGCAGTATTGTCTCATCTGAGCTTTAAGGCAAGCTCCCAGCCTATCAGACTCTTGGCAGTAATTTCCCCACCAGTTTGTTGTATTTGGACTTAAAATTCCCCCTTGACCCCAAAAGTCACACTAAAATGCTAAAAGCGTTTTCTTTACTTTCTAAAGAAAATACAGAGGGCTTTATTTAGTTATTCAGAGCTCCTGAGCAATTCTTCAGTGATTTCATGAGTTCCAGAGATGGTATTTGTGCTGTTGTCTCCCTGTTCAGGCTGCTCAGAGCAGCTCAGAGGGGAAGGAAAGCTGTTACATTTCATTGTCCTCAAAAGAGGGGGGAGAAATCTGACTTGACTCGTGCTCCCAACCCAAACAACTCTGCTGCCTCGTGCATTCTTGACAGCCAGGAAGGCTCCCTTGAAACCGTCTGCAGCCTTTAACTCCCTTCTAACAAGTTGGCCATTTCCACAGAGAAGGGTTTTTTTTTTTCTCCACTGATTTAAGAGCTTTAATTTATATGCAAGTCTGGAATACTTGCTTTGGGAAGAGTTCTACCTCCAACCAAGTGAGGGCTGAGATGCAGAGCACTTTGCATGGTATGTTCAGTATTTCCATGGCACACTGCAGCAGCCCAAAACACCCCAGTGTCAGAGCCAGCCTGGTTGTAGGAGGTGCCGTGCACTCTCCTTTGAAGCCTGACTGGACCAAGAAGTTGCATTACTGAATTGGGTGCATTTAGGAACTTTGGGAAGCCTCTGTGTGACCCAGGCAGGCACAGTCTGTGAGTGTGGAGATACTGCAGCAGCCTGGGTTCCCATGCAGTTCCTGTGTGATCTGGGACATTGTTTGACCAAGTTTCCATGGGTAGTAATAGGATTTTCCAATCTGGAGCTGACTCACCAGAACCTGGGTGTAGGTAGGATTGTGCTGATTCTATTATTTCCTTTGGAAAGGATGGAGAACATTTGGTCCTTTTCTTCATCAGGTCAGGAGCTCCTGACTGACTTATAGTGCCTGGTGATCTGCACCTTGAAGCCTGATACCATCCCAAATTGCTTCCAGGAGGATTCAAATTGCTACTGCTGCATCTCAGCTGAAGGGTGGCACCTTCTACCTGAAGAGTGGTGGATTTTATCCACACGTTACTAATTTCATCATATACAATGTAGGAGCAACATGTTTTTCATCCACTGGTTTGTTATCACCACTTGTGCTATTTACATGTACACATGAGGGCATTGGTTCCTGGGTCCTTAAAACCTCAAGAGCCATGTTAAAACCTCTGGAGTCTGGTGGAACTTTCAGAGGCTTTGAACTTGATTCGAGTGGAAGGGGACACATGAAGTCCTATAGGTTGAATTCACTGATTTAGGTCTGGATGGAGATGCTTGCACATCCTCAAGCTGGTGAGACCTGTTGGCTTGGTGAGTCACCCACACAGAGCTGTGAGCTTGCAGCAGCAGTATTTACACTATTCTTGAGTCTTTACCACTACCATCCATTCACACCAACCCTTGCACAAGCCTCAAAATGCTTCATCTCGCACATTAGGGTCAGGGTGTTGCTACCAACTGTTACCCACATCCAGATCTGTCTGGGAATAAAGAGACAGTGCTTGAAAGCAGACTCTGCTTTGAGTGAAACCAGGAGAGGTAGGGGAAGGTGGGGAGAGCTGTTAGCTGCACAGATGGCATGGTGAGGAGTTCAGCAGTGTTTGGTTCTTGACAGCAGGTTTGGTCTGCTCAATGCCCAACAACTGGTTCTTGCCTGGGTCACCGCCATCACTAGGTGATGGAATTAATTACTGATCAACAGCTGGATCTGAAGTCTGGAAGGATCCTGCCACACCTGAGGAACTCCTTTCATCTGTTGGACAGTTTCTCTGACTTTTTAGCTCATGGCAGCCCATGAGGTTATCTCTGATTTTATTACTGATTTTAGCATCTGAAGAATACTGAGGTCTCCTGTGGAAAGTGGTGTAGGGTTCATGGAACAGCCCCTGATATGTCAATCCTGAGGATGCATGTAGGTCTGAAAGGAATAGTGTGATGGACATTCTGGGAGGCTGGGAGTGTGGGTTTGGATCCAGGCACCAAGGCTTACTTATACACTTGTGATAAGCCAGCCTGGGGGAGAGGCATGGGGTTATTTATGTTTGGCTGCAGACAAGACAGTAAAAGGTAATCTTTTAGAAAGCTCAGAATAACGAAGCCTGAGTCAGAGACAGCCTCAGTCTCCTTCTCTGCTATCTGTGCTGCACTAAACAGGATAATTCATCATTCTCTTTGGCTTATATAAAATTGCAGTCTTGGATGTGACCTCCCTCATGGGACCCACTCCACCCACCAGTACCTCTCTGACCTCATCTCCCCTCTCCCTTCTCCTCCTGGCATCTCCCCTGCAATGCCTCTGCTCACCTCCCACCCTGCTGGCAGTCCCTCACCACCAGGGCCAGTGCTGAGCTCTGTCTTGCCAAGTCTGGCTCCTGCCTGGTTTTTCATTTCCACCTGGGAGTCCACTCCCCTACCTGCCTCTCACTACACCTACCTTCCAGCTTTCCCTCTCCACCACTTCCTGATCCTCCCTCTAAATATAGGCTGTGTGGTTTGGGAGTTGCCAAACAAAGAAACAAACAAAAAACAGCAGAAGGTTGTGGTTTCTGCTAATTGTCTCTTGCTTAGTTCGAGTGAGCAACCACCTTTCACACAAAGTCATGGCTGAGCATGACCCAGCCCTAAGCCAGAGAAGCACCAGCAGGGATAATATCAGCCATAGGAGGATCAGCTGGGGTGGTCCTCTCAGGACATGGAGCACAGTCCATGTAAAGCCTCTGCTTCCCACCCTTCTGAGTAACTGTGCTACATCAGCTCTGTATTACTGGTAAGGAAAACAAAGCCCAGAGGTGGTCATCTGAGTAGCTTTTTCATCTCATGAGGAACATTATTCTCCACCAACTAAATCAGCATGTGATGGATTGATCTGTGTTGCTGCTGGGAAGCAGTTAAAATGTTCCTTGAAATGCCCAGGAACTAAAGCTTTCTTTAGGCATGACACCTCCAGTGTTTGGTTAACAGCTGTCTGGGGAAAAGGTCTCAGAAGCAGCAGCAACAGAATCTAAACATATTAGTATGTATATAAATATATGTATATTATGTCTGAGGAATATAACTTGTCTGATATTAAAATCACAGTGAGCTGGGGGAAAAAAACCACAAGCTTTTAAGACAGAGTCTTACATAGCTGTCCTCTAGACCCCAAGGCTTGGCAGGTTGTTCTCATCTGCATCAGTTTGTCTGATAAAATATACTACCTTTATCTGTGCAAATTTCCTTTCTAGAAATGAAACTGCACAATCTCTATAAATCATGGGGATCGAGAGATTAATGGAGCAATCCCTGGCCTTTGATTTGAGGGAAACCAACAAGATTTTGCAACACCTTTAGTTATGTCATGATGTTGCAGGGATGGACACTGCACTGTAACACCTCCTTGTCTGTATTCCTTCTGTTGCAGCTCCTCAAGTCACAGACCTGCGTGTCCTGGATTTCTTTGCTTTTTGCAGTGTGAAGAGAAAACCACAAAGACTTCATTCAATAACCCTGTGTCAGTGCCTTCCTTCATCTTGGCATCAGGGCTCTGATTTCCCTCTCTGCCGTGAGAGTGGAGTTGTGTCAGCAATGGAAGCAGCCCTGTGAGCTGATAGTTATTGGTCAGTATTTATGGTGCATGTCCCAGTGAAATGCCAAAAGAAGCAATTAGAGAAAGACAGACACAACGAAGAGTCAGGTCAGGATTTTTCTGTTCTTGATATCCAGAACAAATCTGGTTATCTACAATTATTATTATATTATCACTTCCACTGATAACAAGCCAGGCTTGTCCCTGGGTTAAATTTTGCCCTTAGGTACCAAAGTAACAGGGATAATTTGTGATGAGTTTGCCAGTGTTCAATACCTTTACTGAGCTCTGAACTGTACTGGCTTTACATCTTAATGGTGACAATGAAATGTATTGAGCTAGAGACTAGTTGATTTTCCACCAAACAGGAATGTACTGGAGTATCCACAGGATAGTTCTGTTGTGCTGGAATGCCCTGGAATGATTCTTGGCTTTAAGGAGCTTGTTGGCATATAAATTAAAGCAAATTTGGTGGTTTTGTACATGTCATGTACATTGTCATATTTTTAGCCCTTGTGTTTCAGACCTGGCAGCAGCAGTGGTGTATGTCCATATCTGTCTAAGTACAGGACAAAGGAAACATAAAATGAACCTTTCCATGTTTCAGAGAGTGGAAACATGGAATGAAAAACTGGGAGACAAACTGGGAAAGAAAAGGGTTAACCGCTTAAAGGATTGAGTCAAACAAAATGTATCTGTGCAAGAGCCTCCCCAAGGAAGTCACTGAGACCACATAGCTTGGATCATTTAAAATTGGACTGTACAAAGCAATAGAGGAAATTCTGCAGGGAACAATCCTTCACTGGCAGGTGGGACGGACTCAATGACCTAATAAGCCTTTTCCAACTCTAAGTCCACAAGATGAGCCTGTAGCTAGTGCAATATGGTTTTGCCCAGAGTTCCCATGTGTTGGCTGCAAGCAGAGCCAAGCTGCACTGAACTGTTGTGTTTAAGTTAACTATTTCTGTTTTCTTTTGCCCCACTCTGGTTCCTTTTTTAGCAGAATTCTTCCCCAGACAGATGACTCTTGTATACTCCCTCCATTTTTTGGTATGTAAACATGTTAAACCACATACTGTGTCATATATTGTCCTTAAAATAGAACAAGAGGGTAGGAAAAGAGACACCCAGCACCAGTTTCAATAGCCCTTTCCAAAGGCCATGGACACAGAAGCAAGCCTGCATGAGGAGGAGCAACCTGGTGGGCTGAAGGAGGCTGTGGGCTGTTCTGGGAAAAAACTGTTCTAGGACCTCACATGAACTCTTTGGATGCTCCAAGTTCACATTTTGGGACAGTGCCAAAACCCACATCACCTGAGTTCCAAGCCTGTGGGACCTTTTTTCCACCAGGGGTATTTTCCTACCATGAGGCTTTTAAGGCCTTTTTAATGCCGAGGCTGTTGCTGTCTGTGGCCATCCCTTGGAGAAAGTCATTATCCTTGATCTTTTAGGCTCTACTAAATACACACACAGTGGAAACCTGGTAAGGATAAAGGTGTTGGTGTTACTCAGTTGGCCAAACATCTTTGTTTTCTACCTAATCCAGGCTGTGTGCTGAGGACAGGGATGCAGATTCTCCACGTGCTCCATCTGAAGCCCAGTGCTGGGACAGAGAAGACCCAGCTGCTCCTGTACTGACTGATACCTCCCTGGTGGCTGCTGCACTGCTCCCGGGCCTTAAGTAGCAAAACTTCCACCCTCTCCTTATTGTTACTGGTTTTTTTTCAGGTTTTATCAGAGGAAAAACTCCCCTCCCATCTGGAGGTAGAGCTAAGGGAGGGATGGCAGTGACTGGTGCACAAAAAGCACAAACAGCACATCCAGGAAAAGGCCAGTGGTTGGAAAGGGTCAGCAACAGGATGAGGAAACTCTGATTTGTACCAAAATCTCCATGTCCTGTCTTCGTGCTCCAAGATCATGCCATGATTCAAAAACCCACAGCTGTGTGAAGTGTCTCCAACATGAGTCATTCATGGCAGCTCTGTCCTGCACAGAGCACGTGAGCCACAGGTCTTTGCTAGGAAAGAAAATTTCCCTTCACAGCTTTTTAGACCTTTTAAATATTTGTTGTGATTGCTGTACTAATTAAATTCAGCTGTTGCAGGTAATATAACTCCTGACAGCTGTTTTTTTTGGGTTTTTTTTAGGTTGGTTTTTTTTTTTTCTCCCTTTTAGGGGGCAAATGGGCAGCATTTAAAGGTATATGGTCCATCCACTGGGATGGCTGCTGGCAGAAATGCAGAGCTTTGATTGAACTCTGAAGTTTTGGCTTTAAACTGTGCCAGTTTGCCCCAAATGGGGAGGGATGCAGCCACAGGGCTCTGATGGAAGGGCACAGGCTAATATCTGCCTGGATTTTTCCTTTCAGTCTGAGAAACTGGGTAGCCAGTGCATGAGATGGGAAGGGACCGTGTCCATCAGCTGAGCCCTTCCCTAGCTTGCTTTGTGTCTTTCTGGCCGGCAGCACCATGAGATCTGCAGTTGCTGAAGCAGGCTGTGCAGAGCCTCCCCTGCCACTTCCTCTCCTCCAGAGGGGTTATCCAACATCTAATAACCTAGATTTAGTATCCTTCGGCAACGTGGTTCAGATTTGCTGGCAAATTGTGCAGATGAAAAGGCAGTGTCTTATAGGAAAAGTGCATTTTTGTGGTCTTGTTCTGATGCTGTGCTGCGCCGTGTGGGGTACAGGGCTTCCCGGCGCTCACCTTTCAGGTTGTCAAGGAGAATTTCTGCTTGTCAAAAATGATTCGAAATGCCCTCCCTGTGTGTCCTCCAATGTTTTGAATTTTAAAGAGTAGCCCCGGGGCAGTATATTTAAAACATGATCCCAGGGAAACTGGTTCATTGCATTTGGAAGCCTAAGGAGCGAGAATGACAACGATAAATAGACATTAGGGTCGTGGAGTCACTCCGAGGTCAGGCGCTCCCCCGCCCCATCCCCCACGATTTGGGCAAGTATTGCCTTTCCTCGTTCAAACCTCAGCCTGTTTCTTTGTGCTGTACGATGCCCATCCTCGGCTCCTCTCCCCCAGGCAGGGGCTCCCCGGGGCGGGAGGCTGCGGGCACCGGGCGCTGGGGTCCGGCTGCATTCACCCACCTGTGCAGAGCCCTCGATCTCCAGAGGGCCGGAGCACCTGCAAACCCCACCGCTGCCCCTGGGACCTGCGAGCGCTCCCCAGCCTTTGAAAAAAACCAACCCGCGCTTCAGAGACTCGAGAGTGGGTTGATAGAGGGTGATTGAGTTATTGCAACTTAATGAGCTGCTGCTCATCTGCCAAGCCGCAGCAGCCCTGTGTGTGTGCACACACGCACGCTCCCATTCATCCAGCCCCAGGATCGGAGCTAGCAGGGTTCCTGCGGATTTGCACTGGCTTGGCAGCGATCCTCAGGCCCGTGAGCAGGCGCTGCTGGAACATCCTAGCCCGTGAGCGCTTGAGTTTGAACATCTCCCCTCGAAACACAGCTGGGTATTTTGTTCTCCCAGAGCTCAGATGGGGGAATGGGAAGGGAATGAAGCTCCTTTATTTATTAGGTAATCTGGCTCCTGGTTTATTCTGAGTTTTGGAGTACAGCAGTGAGTTTGGAGAGAAACAGAGTTCCTCTGGAAATGTGAGTGGAGCTATATGTGCATTTAGCAAAGTGCAAAACCATCCTAGCAAATGCCACTGAGTATTTTAATGGCCATGAATCGAAACCTCCAGGCTTCCTTCAGGTGTTCCCAAAGCCTAGGTTTGTCCTCAGGGTGTTAATTACACTAAGAAAGAGTGGAAGGAATTTGTGTGAGTTGGTCCTGGCTCCTTATTCCAATTTTCCTTCAATATGGCTCTTAGCATTTGGTTAAAGCCCATCCACTAGTGAAACAGAAAGAAAAAATGCCTTCTGGACTTTTGAGTCCCTGCAGTGCTTGGCTCTCCGCAGAGGTCTGTGACTGAGCCGTCACCCAGAGGGTCGGGGGTAGCAGAACCTGCCTGGATAATGAGCCATCTGTTTGTCCCATGCTTTGAAGAAGCCTTCTGTGCGCTGAAGAGGGCAAACTATTCTTTCCCCCACAATTTTTTAAACTTTGGGCACCTTCACAAATGACTGTTCTGGCTGGGGTGGAGCCCCTGAGTGCCAGAACACCACGGGGAGAGGCTGCTCTGTGATACTGCCAGCCTGAGGAGGAGGAGGAGGAGGAAGCGCTGGAAATCCCCTAAGCACGCCTGTTTTCTTGAGACTCCCAACTCAATTTTGCAAACTCAGAAGATTTTATATAACTTGGTTTAGTCAGCTCGGAGGTTTAAGGCACTTGGCTACACATCTGGATTGCATCTTGCGGGTGGGTTATCCAAAAAAGAGCTCAAGCAAAGCAGTTGGAAATTCAGCCATTGCTAGCAAAACCAAAGGAATACAAGAAAAAGGGAATGGAATTTCTTCTTTGCTATTTGGTGTGCTGGACTCTGGATTTAAACCCATGATCTGTCTCAGTACTTGTCAGAGCTATCAGGTGGAGGAAGAAAGGCAGGGAGTACTTCAGGCAGCTGGATGTGCCAGCAGGCCACTGTCATCTAACCTGACAGCTTGGTGTGTGCCAGTGTAGGGAACTTACACACCCTCTGCATCGAACTGTTGGTGCCACCCGAGGGTCTTTAGAGCAAGAAAAACAATTTGATATGTAATTCCTGAATGTGCAAGAAACTCTTCCATCAGTGCTGCAAACAGAACAAGCACAGCTTTCTGTCATGGTGGTTTCTGCACCAGCGCCCAAGGGCTCCTCTCAGCCTTCCCAGTCTGCAGATCTTGGCCGTAAGAATCCCTGAAATGAAATGTTTCAAGTTGAAAAGTCCAAGTCGGTTCAAAATAGAAACAAAGAAAGTTAATTTTAGGGGCCCTTTAACTTATAGCTCATAAAAGCCAAGAAAGTTGTGTATTGATGAGACAGTGCCTCGAGACAATTGAAACGCAGCTCAGCACACTGCTGGGGTGTTGACTATCCTTAGGTCTCATTGTCTTCAAGAGCTGATAGAGATCAGCACCTCCAAGGTCTGAACCTTTAACCATTTGCCATGTTTTGCCTCACAGGCAGCTGCACTTCAGTGGTGGGTGAAACGATTCCTCTTTGTCTGAAAGGGCAAATTCTTCCCTTTAGATGTTTGTGCTCACCTCCCATTAACTTTGGTATGAGCTGAGCTCATGCTTCCAAGAGCAAAATTTGGCTTATATTTTCTGCATGCTTGGGGTTCCTCTGGGTACCGTATAAATGTAAGATACTGTGATTCAGTGCTAAAGAGCAGAGAAAACGCAAACCCCCAGGAGACACTGACAGAGAAAACCATATAGAAGTTGTGTTTAAAACAAAAAAGGAAAAAAGGAGAAAGATTAAGAAAAGCAATTGAGATTCATTCCAGAGGTGGTTTCACTGCAAGCCAAGGATGAGAGCGCACATCTCTTCTGCCATCACTTCCCCGGCCCCTGTGCACTCTGGGCCATTGGACCAGGCGCAGTTTGGGAGCATTATTGAAATCGTCTTACCTCCTGTATTTTCTGGGTTTTAATCAAACTCACTGTGCAGCCAGAGGTGTTTCATTTACCAGGAGAGGGGTCAGCGAGGCAGCCCTGAGCAGCAGGAAATAGCAAATGCAGAACTGTTCCTCCATGCTTGGAAGCTCTCCGAGGGCAAGCAGTGCTTGGATGTTCATCGCTGCCTTCCCTGCACCCTGCACAAACTGGGGGCACTCTGCTGTCTCCCCTGGGGGTCAGTAGGGCACAGGGGGGGGCAAGCAAAGGTTGCTGGGTTTGGAAATTTTGGTTATTGTCTTCCGATTTCACCAACCAGCTCTGTGCCAGTGAAAAGAGAACAAGACAATGCATGAATTTTATAATTCTGTTTTCTATCTGGTGCCATTTTGGAGTTTCTTGGCTTGTTACAACTGCCATAAAATTACTTTATTATATTTTCCCATTTGTTACATTTCCCCCTCTTTACAGGGGGACATTGCATGATGCACATGGGCTAATTTAGCTTTAAAATTATTGTAAGATTAATAAATTATTGTTGCTTATGGAAAATGAATGTTGTATTTGTGAAACAACCTGTGACTTCTCTGTAGCACCAAGGAGAATGTCTGAAGTCTGTAAACACAAATGTCAGCAAATGGACAGGGCTGCCCTCTCCTCTCCTACCCCAGCCCTTTTCCTTTATTTGTGACCTCATCTACCTAAGTTAGAGATGCAATTGCTCAGTATTCAGTGATTACCTCTGCATTCCCAGGGCTTAGCTGAGGGATGGATTCTCCACTGAAGCAATGCATTGCCTTTGGTGGAGAAGCCAAACAAGCTCTGGGTGCAAACTCAGCTGTTGCAGAAGTGATTCTACACACACACACACACACACACACACAAAATACACCCATAAATAACCAGGTGGATCTGCTCTTCTTTCCTTGCCTTTCTTCTCTTGTCTTTGATTCTTCTGATTCTTCTGTTCAGCTTAGTCAAAGCCTCTTGACTCAACACTTTCTCATAGCAACATCTATTGGGAGGTGTGAGCTGCCCCCAGTCTCCTGCTCCCAGCACAAAATCTGGGCTGTGACACCATGGTTGGGAAGCAGGCAGGCCTGCGAATGCTCTGGGTGCACAGTGGGACTTCAACAAGGCTTTCTAAAACTACTTTTCTGGGTTTTTTTGCTCTTTCAGTCCCACTTTTTATTTCAATTTCCACAGCCACTGGTGGCACCATCAGCCTATGTTTTTCAATATTTATGAGATGTATATTCAAGACTTGGTACTGTTAAATTATGCATATTATTAGATGAAATTGAGTGTTTGAACTGGGGATTTGGTGATCCCAAGGAGTTTCTGAGTATACAAAATCTTGTTCTAAGTAAAAAAACAAAAAAAGATAATTTCATTTCAGAGTGCCATTTATGTAAAATCCATTCCCTTCTTCCCTTCACCTCTCGTTCCTGCCCTAAGATGTAATACATTGTATTTTTAAAACATAATTTTATCTACAAGAGAGGAAACAGTAACTACTCCAAAGAGTGTGCAGAGGGGACTCATTCCCATCACACCACTGACCACTGGCATCACTGGAAGGCACAAGAGCATTTATGAAAGGGATCAGGTTTGCACTGAACAACTCCAAGCAGTGATGTGAACATCCTGTCTCTATCAGGACTTGTGAACAATGTGGAATGCCTTTTGTGTGGGATTCAATTCCTTACTGGGAAATGCAGGGATGTAGCTGTTAGCTGTGCTTTGATCACAGCTGACTGGGAAGTCTGGGTGCATTTTCAATCTCTACAGTTACCCAAGAGATTGATGGCAACAGATTCAGAAAAGGAATGCCAGGTTTTCTGTTTAGAATAATTTTAATCTATTGATTGTGGTAAAAATGTTAAAAACCAAAAGAGGGGATATGTCAATTCACCACCTGACCAGGGCAGCTCCAGGTGCATTTGTGTTGCCTCTGCTTTTCTCTGGCAGTAGGTGCCTCTCTGGTGGATGCTGTCCTGCAGCCTGAGCAAAGGGAATGAACAATTATACACAAAACCGTGGCTTGTGCTGGAATTCAGCATCATGAAGACCTCAGACTGAACTGGCAAGTGGGTTTTGTTTGAACTCTGCAGCCCCTATGCTCAATTCTTTATTAACTTTTTCAGTATGTTCTATTGCAGTCAGGCAACAATATGGGAGCTATCTTACAGCTAATTTAACACCTGTAAATTCCCATGGCTGGTAATGAAACCTTGTATAGGCTAGAGGGTAAAGCATTTGCTTCATGTATCAAAGGTCATTAGTTCAGTATTTGTTAACAGTGTAGCTTTTATTAAATTTTTTCCTGCTTTTTTTGCATCAGTATGCTTACAGCCTGATTAATTCTTCTGCTTCCCAAAGCCAAATAGGAAAAATGAGTATCACCTGACCCAGAAGATTTGGGCTAAATTCTTTGTTGAAATCTGAATTAGCATGCTAGAAATTACACTTCCAAAGCTTCTCACCCATTCAGGGACAAGCACATTAGGAGGCTGTATGAGAAAGGGGAAAGAGGAAGCAAGCTCCTTGCAGCAGGGAGCAATGGGTTTGGGTGAATTGTGTGCCTCCCAACACTTAAATTAATCCTTATGGCATATTCAATAATTTGACACCACTCTACTACTAGGGATACATTTTTATTTTCTGTCTTTCCCATTTTTGCTTGCTTTTTGTTATGGTAGTTTACAGTTTTGGTCTATTTGAGGCAATTCTTGTGAGACAAAAGATGGTGAAGAGGAGACACAGCCCAGCACAACCAAATCAAATAGCCTGCCAGTAAGAGATGTCCCTCAGTGTCTTTAGACACACTGCCTGGTGGTTTATGGGGTCTGAAAGCCCCTGATTTAGGGATGGTCTCCAGCAGCCATCTGTTTGCTCAGGTTGGCTGGTCACAGTCACACAAGGCTTGTCACTGCCCTGCCCAGTGCTGCTGCTGGAAATGCTCCTTCCCTGTGCCGAGCAGGCTGTGCCATCCCTGCTGCACTGCCTGCTCTAAAAACAGCTGACACGGGGAGCTCTGAGCCCTACAGCTGCTTTTCCCAGATGTCTTGTATCTAAACTGACCCCTTCTCAACCTTGTCATGGGTTGGGTCCTCCACAGTAGCCAACTTTTCAAAACACAACCAGCACAAAACAATGTTATAATGAAACCAAGCAGCTTCTGGAGATGAAATCACAGGGATTCATCCCCAAATGGGATGATGCAGCTCCTGGGAAGTGCTGAGTGTGTGCTTTTTCACCTGGAAAGGTCCTGGCATGAATGCTGTTTATCAAAATACCGAGTAATTGAAACACAGCTGGAAGTGCTGTCAGAAGCATTGAATGAAGCACTGCCATATCTCCAGACTGCCATGTCTCTGCTGGCTTTTCCAGACAAGGAAAATCAGTGCTTAAAACGAGCCCTGAACACAGAACTCACCCAGTGGTGTCTGACTCTCTCAAGAACGTGCAGCCAGAACTGCCCCATCATCATAGACCTTCCAGAGTGGCACCTTCCCCTCCAGTTAGCCTGGAATGATTCAAGACTCTGCATCTCACAGTGGGTGTCACTCGTCACAGCTTCCCTCCCAGAACCTGCCAATAATGATCCCAGTTATCAGCAGAGAGAAGAGTTCCTGGATGAATTCCTCAGACTCCCTATTAATTTAATCTAAAATGAGCGGATCTTTTTATTATCCTCTTTATGCTGCACCATTTGATATAATATTGGGTTCTTTGTAAGGCACACATGCTGGTTTTTTATTCATATCTGTGTCAGCCTCAGAGCTGGCTTTGTGATGCAATTCATTAATTCACAACCAAAATGGCTTTCTCATTCTACAACATTTAGATGCCAAACATTTTCTACAAAGCTTATTAAAGTGTGTTTTGTTCTTCATCTCTCACTGTACTACCAAGAAGCCACATAGAAATATTCCACAGGAATATTGAGCTTGCAGAGTAAGAACACCCCCTACGGCACACATCTCTTTTAGACAAAGGAAAAGATAATTGTTAGCAAGTCAGAGGTGGTCCAAAGTCATCAGCAGTTTCTGTCTATATTCTGAATAATGTAAATAGGATTTGCCATGGTTCATACACACAGATAAATGTCAGACAATTCGTCTATGCTCAGATGATAAGTATCATTTGAGGAACATGACTACCAAACCCACTTCCGTGCTAAGTAGCAGCAAAACTTTTCAGTGATGGGGCTGCACCCATTGGCTTGGGAAGAACTGCCCTGGGACCCCCTGTGCCAGTGCCACCCCCTGTGCCAGTGCCACCCCCTGTGCCAGTGCCACCCTTTCTGGGGTCAGATGTGTTGGTGGTTGCAGCAGTGGTCTCAGGAACCTCGACTGTTGCAGCAGCAGCAGCTGTGCAGGGACTAACACCATGATCCAAACCCCAGGCACAGCAGGAGTTTGAGTGTCCAGGCATGTCCTGCTCTGCCCTCAGTGGGGCATGGGAAGGGCAGGAGCAAGGTGTGTGTGTGTGTCTGTGTCTGTGTCTGTGTCTGTATCTGTGTCTGAGTGTCTGTCTGTGTGTGGGTTTATGTATGGGCATGTGCCAGGGGAGGCTCAGGTTGGACAGCAGCAGGAATTTCCCCATGGAAAGGGTCAGGCCTTGGCAGGGGGAAGGAACCTACTCAGGGAGGTTTGGAGTCCCCATCCCTGAAAGTGTTCAAGGAAAACCTGGAGGTGGCACTCAGTGCTCTGGGCTGAGGACAAGGTGGGGAGCAGGCACGGCTTAGACTCAATAGTCTGGGAGGTTTTTTTCCTACCCTAATGATTCTATGATTCAATGATTCCATGTGTACACACGGGTGCACGTGTATGTGAACACACCTGGCCCAAGTGGTCCAGAAACATCAGTGGAGAATCAGAAACACCAGCCAAAGAACAAGTGGACATTTTCCCTCTGAGCTGCTCACAGAGAAGCCCCAAGAGCCCAGGACTCCCCTGCCCTGGCAGCCCCAGTGTGGGTGCCCAGCAAGGCCCACAGCCACATGCTGGGGAGGAGAAGGATCACCTCCAATCCTGCCTGGCTGTGAGCACATCTCACTTTGCCAGGCTGCCACTGTCCATTCTCCCAGCCCTTCCTACTGCTACCACGTGAGGAAAGGATGCTGGATCCAGCACTGGTTAGGACTGGGATTATTAACTTGACCAGCATGCACCAATTCACCCTCAGGGCAGCAGGACCAGGCTCTTCAACCAGAGCCACAGTGAATGGTGATTGGAGGTTCCTTTTAATTGGGAAATTTAATGGTTTTATTTTAACAAAACCTTATTTTTCATGCCATTTCCCCATATGTGTTTTAAAAATGCCTGAAATGATGCAGACCAGCCCTGCCACCTCTCCATTGGCAGAGCTGTGCCAGGGCTGGTCTGAGCATCCCTCTGGGTTCAGACAGTGCTTCCCCTTGCAATGCTTTGATGTGCACTTTTCAAAGCATTTAAACTGAGATAGAAAACTCCTATTTGACAGTGTTTCTGTCTGTTTGATTGAACTTCTCAAGTCTCTCCATTTCTCCTCAGATACAGAGAGCCCGTCAGCAAAAAGCCAAGCTTTATCCACAGCTTATGTTCTTGTAAAAACAGCTCCAAGTACACACATTCTGCTCCCCGCTCCAGTTGGGCTCCGCATGCCAAGTCAAGTATTTATTTTCATTACTTTTGAGACCACCAAAATTAATGTATCTTTCAGACAGGAAGAATTTTATTTATTATGGTGGATTTGAATCCAAGAGATGAAAGAAGAGCACCGTGCATCTCAAGAGCAACTGAGCCTGGGAGCGGGAGGAGACAGCCTGACCTGAGCTCCCCTCCCTCCCTGGCAGCAGCTCCCTCCAGCCCTGATGTTTTTCCATACAGTTGGACCACAGCTCCATGAAACCCTCCAAAACAACACTGCAAATCCTGCCATGGTTGCAGTAGCAAGGGCAGGTGTCAATGCTTTAATGAATTCCCCATTTTCCTGAGTTGCTGGTGTAGCTCCCAGTTGATAGCACAGGTTGAACGGAGTGTGAGGCTTCTGGAGGGAATCTGCTCATCCCTGGAGAGCATCATCCAGAGAGAAAACAGATGAATTCCTCCCTTTTTCATTCTCTGATTCCTGAACTCTCCCTATTCACTGAGAGATCTCATCTGTATTATGCAGATGTTGTCTACTATTTTTTGCTGTTTGTCACACTATTGCTGTTTTTTTCTCCATCTGAAACCCACCCCAAAACTGCAGCACTGGAACTGCTTGGTGTAATAGAGCTGGAAACTCTGTCCTTGAGTCAGCACTGTGCTCTGCAGTGCATCTTCATCAGGAAGTCCAGACCTAGCAGGATTTTGCCTCTGTTTTCCTATGGATCTCATCATGAGGTTCTTCTATAGTGTAGAAATGAAATCCGAGCTTGTTAAAGGAAAAAAAATGCTTCTGTTCCTTTCCAATGTGGCTGGAGGTCCACATTGCCAAAATATTGCCAAAGTAATTTTGTCCATTAGGAAGAAAATGGATTACAACTCTGTAACAACTTTAGAAAACATAACTTCCCTTCTAGACCAGAGGTAGTCACAAGATGGATTGGGCTGGTCATTGACGCTGGTAATTTTTAGGTAAAAATATCCTACTGAGAAACCTCATTAATGCTCCTCCATTTGAGGCTCTTCCACACAAGGAGGCAGCTGGCTTGTGTCATAGAGATGAGGGGAAACTGTGGTGGGGCTGGGAGGAGGACAAAAGCCATGAGAAATAAGGCTAGGGAGTTCAACATCTCATACAACAACTTGCTGCTTCTTCCGTGAAACTCACTGAAGCTTTAGGCAAGCCCTAAATATGTTAACAGGGCACCTGACCCCAGATGTCCTCCTTGAAATAATGACAGCTTGGAAGTCCTTGAGCCCAAGCATCAGATCCCCCCCAGGATTTGATACTATTTCTCATTGCAAAACCTTAAGTGGAATTGTAATTCCAGTTGCTTTCATCATCTCTGATAACACCTCAAATCTGGTCCCAGTTCTTTAAGAGAGTAAAGAAAAAAAGCAGTGTATTGAACACCCAATAAAGGAGAATTTGTAGTATCCACAGTTAGTTTGAATTCAACTTAATTGTTTATTACTCTGAGGTCTCTGAAGGATAAAGAATATGGAATAAAATATTTCTATCACCTCAGCCTTTCTCAAAACATTCACAACCTGTTAAACACTAGGGTCACTAACTGTGAAATGATCTCACAATTTGATTTCATTATATTTTAATTGCAAATGATATATATTGCAGGGCTCACAGAGAGTGAGAAGCTGGGAGCAGGCAACATTAAACCCCTGCTTTTTTTCAATTCTCCAGCCAGATGTACTGCAGGCAGGTGCAACACAAACTCCCAAATACCCTGCTAACGTAAGGAGAGCCTGAGCTAGAGGGACTGATGTGAATGGGCTTTTCAGCCCATATGCTTATTCAGTGCTGGCTGGGGAAAGGCTGCCAGCCCTAGCACATGGTGCCAGAAGCGTGGTGGTTTTTTTAATGCAAAGTTGCAAAACCACAAAACTCATTTTTACTAGTGACCTTTTTACCACTAATTGTCAGGGTGCTTTAAGAAAAAAAAAAAAAAAAAAAAAAAAAAAAAAAGAGAAGCTACTTTGGTCAGTGCTGAATTGATATCCCAGAGACGCTCTCCTGGCAGCTGCTCCTGCATCCCACTGCAGCTTTCAGTGTTTGCATCCGAACCCAACTGGGTCCTGCCTGGATGAGTCAGACAGCTTTCTAGGCTGTTGTTTGATTTTTTTTTCTTTCCTTGCAAAGCAGCTTTTGATTGTGAAATAAATCACCAAAAAATAGCTGGTAAGTTGGAAAGAGGGAGCAGAGTTGAGGTAGGGGTGCAGTCAAGGAGGGCCCAGGGCTGTTATCTGCACCAAATGCTGTGTGAAGGTGGCTGTTTTCCCCCCTTGCCTTCACTGTCTCTTTCTCTCTAAGAACACACAGGCCTATTTTGCCTGATTTCTAAAGTTTTTTTTATGCATGACTAGTCAGTAGCTACAGCTGGACTTACTGTCCCTGTGAGAGTTCAACCAGGTTTTGAACTCCTTTGCTTAATTCTGATTCATTCCCTGATTCCATTAGAATTGGCGACATGTAAGAGGTGTGTTTGTGAGCAGAGCCTGGCCTACTTTTTCCACCTCCTCTGCCCAGCATTCTACAAAGGGACGGAGCCAAGGCTCAGCTGGGGGCAGAGGGACTCTCAGCCAGGTGACCTTTCAAGATCTTCCAGTTCCACACATTTTCATGGAGAATCCCAGTTTCAAATGAAAACAGGAGACCAGTCTACGTTGACAAGTTCCAATAAATTAAAACAACTCAATGTTCTTGGCCTGCTTTATTTATAATTTTTGCCATGTTGCAATTTTATTGAATTAGAAGGGTTTGAAGGGATCTTAAACATCACCTTGTTCCCCACCCTTGCCATGGGCAGGGACACCTTCCACTGTCCCAGGCTGCTCCAAGCCCCAGCGTCCAGCCTGGCCTTGGACACTTCCAGGGATGCAGGGGCAGCCACAGCTGCTCTGGGCACCCTGTGCCAGGGCCTGCCCACCCTCCCAGGGAACAATTCCTTCCCAGTATCCCACCTATCCCTGCCCTCTGGCAATGGAAGCCATTCCCTGTGTCCTGTCCCTCCATTCCTTGTCCCCAGTCCCTCTCCAGCTCTCCTGGAGCCCCTTTAGGAACTGGAAAGACCTCCCTGGAGTCTTTTCTTCTCCAAGCTAAACACCTCAAACTCTCTACTCTCTCAGCCTGGCTTCTTCCCACCACTGTCCAAGAGCCCAGATTGTCACACCGGATATCTGTTGTCACTTTTACAGACAGAAAATAGAGAAATTTCCAGTTTAAATGAGAAAGAACCAGAATTTACATTAAAGTACTTGATGAGTAATGGCTTGGGGGTTGTGCTCAGTCACATTCATGTGGTGAAGGAATCTCCTTTCTACAAAGGAATTTTGATATTGCTTGGTCTGTTTGTTATTTTTAGCCATTATCTCCCAAACATTTTCTGTGGTTCAGAAGTCCTAAGGTGATTTCCTCTCCCATTCCAAAGTTACATCTTCCCTGAGTCCAGCAACTATTGCAGGACAGCTTGGTTGTAAACTCAGGGTAGAAACACTTTCCTCTGGTTTTCCTTCTGTCAGCACATCCCAATTTTCTTTTTCTTTTTCTCTTTTTTTTTTGTTTTTTTTTGTTTGTTTGTTTTTCACTTCCCAATACTTATAATTATCTCTGGAAACTTCTCTTGGGCTCTCATTTGCCCAGGCTGGTTTATAGCAGTGCTAAATGCTCAAAACCATCTCTATGCATTGTTTGGTGGCAGCTCCTGCCTGGCTGAGTCCAGCAGGACAGGGTTTCATAGAGCACAAAATCTCCCACCAGAGCAGCTGCTGAGGCAGCACTGGGCTGAATGGGAGGTGCTGGAGGGGCAGAACTGGTGCAGAACCAGCCCTGCATGCACGCCCACCTCTTGCCTGGTTTCCTCTCCACACCCATCACATGGTGCTGCATCTTCACACGCTCCCGAGAGCTCTTTGCTTTTGGAAACATAATTTAAGCAGTAAACAGTTTATGGGGTAATTTACAGCTCAATTTACTGAGTATCCTGCCAGAACACTGAGGGAATGCTGTAGTGTGTTGTCTGTTGAGTGTGGTCAACAGCAGAGAAATCTTCCCAGAGTTTTTAATGCATTTTGGACTCCTCTCCTTCCTCCCCTCCCCAACCATCTCACAAGTACCAGTGCAAACCTTACAATGGGAAAACAAAAGCTAGAAAATTGCAGGAACCCAGAAAGACAATGAAAAAAAATAAAAATGGGTCTAGAATCACAGAATTCTTGGGTTAATCTGTAATTTTCATAATTTGCAGGGTTTTTTTGTTGTTTTTTTTAATTATCCCAAAGGACCTATACCTGAGATCTGCCAGCAGCCTGGGTAGATGGGCAACTTGCCAGGGGATAAAGTTCTGTGCCACCACTGCTGAGGTGCCAACAGGGAAGACTCCACACCCCACGCTGGCTGATGCCTTTTCTTGGACTGAATTTTGAATTTCACCTCTATTACCTTTGAGCCTGACATTTTTCAAACAAATCTCCCAAAATCATTGAATCTTTGCTCTCATTTAAAGGCAGGGGAAGTCTTACCCTCAACTGAAGTGAGTGCAGAAACAAGAGAGCTCAAGACAGTTTGGAGACATGGAGCTGAGATGTCCTATGATCTCTGCCTCAGAAAGGGGCTGCTCAGACTTTCCTGGAGAACTCTGGTAATCTGAGGCTTAATTCAGCAATGTTCAGTAGTGGAGCTCCTTATCCGAAAGCACCTAGAACAGTGCAGAGGGCTCTGCCTTAACAAAATATCCTTTATGTCACAGTGAAGATGGAAATGGTCTTCCAGGGAACAGCTCTAAAAGTTAATTCACCAAAGCTGCAGCAGTCATGGTGGTTTGGGGCACCTCAAGGAGCCAGTTCCTCAAAAGACCCTGCAGTGACCCCAGGAAAGGGACTGTTGCCCCATCGAGACACAAGGTACAGAGCTGTCCCTCCAAACACCAGTGAGGTGTCTCAGGCCTCACATCTGGTTGGACAGAGGTTCTCTAGATGATGTGAAAGGCCCCACAAATCATATGCCAGAGAGGTATGGCTGGACTGAGTGAGTTTGCAAGGAAAATCCTTGGGGCAGGATGCAAGGCCAGTGCTGGCTGCAGAGCAGCCCTGTGCTCCATACACCAGGCACAGCTCTGGCTTAGCAGTGGCAGACACTGGGTACTGGCACTTGAGCAACAGTGGCAGAAGCCAAATGTGTGAGCTGTTCAGGCACCCTGGAGCTGCAGCTGCCCGGGCTCTGCCAGCCCTGCTGGCCCTTCTGGCCCTGGAGGGTGACACTGCCCAGGGCAGCACAGACGACTCCTGAGCTTGGCTTCCCTCCAAACCCATCTGGCTGCTCAGCTCAGCTGTGGCTGTGCCCAGCTCTGTCTGGGCTATGGCAAAACACACCCTGGCACCAGCAAACTTGGCACCCCTCCCCTCCCTTCCCCTCCCCTCCCATCCCGCTGCTCCACAGGCACCCAGTGCTGCCAAGCTCCATGTCCTGGGTGAGCCTTCCCTGCTCCAGAATCAGGCACAACCCCAGAGCCAGGCTCAACCCCAGAGCCAGGCTCAACTCCAGAGCCAGGCTCATCCCCCTGAGTCAGGCACAACCCCAGAGCCAGGCTCAACTCCAGAGCCAGGCTCATCCCCCTGAGTCAGGCACAACCCAGAGCCAGGCTCAACTCCAGAGCCAGGCTCATCCTCCTGAGTCAGGCTCATCCTCCAGAGCCAGGCACAACCCCAGAGCCAGGCTC
>VZTB01008813.1:57413-74529 GCA_013397245.1 Thryothorus ludovicianus
AGGCTCATCCTCCAGAGGCAGGCTCACCATCCTGAGTCAGGCTCACCCTCCAGAGCCAGGCTCAGCTCCAGAACCAGGCTCACCCTCCAGAGCCAGGCTCACCCTCCAGAGCCAGGCTCACCCTCCAGAGCCAGGCTCACCCTCCAGAGCCAGGCTCACCCTCCAGAGCTAGGCTCAGCTCCAGAACCAGGCACAGCCCCAGAGCGAGGCTCATCCTCCAGAGGCAGGCTCACCATCCTAAGTCAGGCTCACCCTCCAGAGCCAGGCTCGCCCTCCAGAGCCAGGTTCACCCCAGTCCTCTCTCTCCCCAGCTGGGCCAGGACCCCGCATGGCTGACAGTGACAGTCTGGTCTCACACTCTGCCAGCTGTGGATGCTGCCCACAGCTTTTCGATGTGAACTCTCCTCCTTGCACTGTCTGATCTTGCTGGGCTTGGAGCAAGCATGTACTCAGATAACCAAAACCAGATACTGGAGGAGAGGAACCTGTTTGAGGTTTGAGATGACAATTCTGCCCTCTGTTACACTTTCTTGAGCTAGAGCAGATTTGGTTAGTAACAAGATACAGACCTAATTATGATTATTTTTACACCAGCAAAGCCAATGACTGTGGGAGAAGGAGCAATGCTTTACACTGGCACTGGTGCAACACCAACCACTGCTGCTGTTCGGTGCCCAGGATATTTTGTCTGCAGGATGGTTTCAAATGCTTGAGAGAGCTGAAAAGAAAGAAATGAAATACCAGCCTTGTGCAGACTTTAAAATGAAAAATAAAATGTCCAAGAAATCCCTGCAAAATTTTGGACTGAACAGGAAGATACATTGCAGAACTTTTTAAATATTTTTTTGATTTTTTTAAACTTCTGCTTTGGCAGCAGAATGCCAAAATGCTAACAGGCGGGGCAAATTGAGCAAAAATAAAATATTCTGTGGACTGGGTTAGAGAGTAAGGCAGTGTTTATTTTTTTATGCTTTACACTTTGGCCAGCATTTATCCCAAATGAAGGCAGCAAATGTTATTAGATTTCATGGAATGTAAATAAACAGTTATTGGTAAATACATTTTGGTGGTCTGCTTGTTACACTGCATGTCAGGAAAACTATAGGGAACTGGCAGGAGTTCAGACGTCTTCAAGGAACACAGAAAACAGACATATTTTACTAATTATAGCTAACAAAAACACTCTGAGATTACAGTTAAATTACATTAAAACATAACTTGTTGGCAAAGGCTGTGAGCATAATGCTTTGCCTATATCTTTCTGTATAATGTTTCATCAGAACAGAGCAGGAACATTGGGAAATTCTGGCACAGCCCATGTTGCCATGGCCCTGGGGGCTGGGCCAACTGGGCACTCTGCGTCCTGCAAGAGTTCCTGGAGGTCCAGTGGGGCTCCTGGGAGGGCCATGACCTGGATTTGTCTGCAGCAGAGGCTGCAGAGGGCTGACCCCATACCTCCATCTGCACCTTCATAGGTGGGAAGGGAAGGACAAAGAGGCAACTGCTGAGCAGCCCTGGAGAGGGCTGGGGGGAAGGAGCAGTGGGAATTGAGGGGCAGGAGCAGTGGCAGGTGAGGGGCAGGAGAAGGGGTAATTGAGGGCTGCACGGCTGGAGCTCCCAGCTGGAGCTTTGGTCTCCACACCACCATGCCTGGAGGGTCTGAGCTGCCTCCAACAAAGTCCTCGTGGGACTGTGGGCTGGGTGTCAAGGCTGCTCCACAGCAATGCTCCTTCCACCTCTGGATCTGCTCTGTAGTATCTCTGGGATGAGAAAGACAGAAAGAATGGCTCTGGTATGGAGCTCCTGTGGACACAGGGACATGCTTTGGCTATGTCAGGATGCAGGGACCTCCAGCAGCTGATTGCAAAGCTAAAATTGGAAATATGCTTTGACCCAAGGCCAGAATTCCCATTCAGTGGGTCTCCATTCCAGTGAAGGATTTCCCTTCTTACAGGAAGGAACTGGGCTGGCTATCCCCATGCCAATGATGCCCAGGAGCTGCTTGGAGCCTGGCTGTGAGGGGCTCTGGAGCCCTGCTCACGCCTGGGGAGGGTCATGGGCTGAGCACACCCTTTGCTGCTCTCCAGCTCTTGTCCCACTGCCAGACCTGGCCTGTGGCACTCCTGTTTGTCACCAGTACAAACCATTCCTGCAAGAGCAGAGCCCAGGAGGGAAGGGAAGTCTTTCTTCAGAAATTATTATGTTTTAACGATGACCAGGGTTTTCAGGACAAATGGGCTCCTGTGAGTGCTGCCCCTCATCCACTGCAGCACTGTGAGGGACATACATGGAGATCAGTTCAGGGATCCTTGCATTACACTGAGTTAGATTACAAACTATTCACTTCATTTTTGAAGCAGTTTGTGTGAAATAACTCCAGAGAGATGCTCAGACAGGTTGCATGTAAGCAGCATTTGGAGCACAAAACCCGGGTGCAATGTGTGTTCTGTTCTCCCATGACTGTGCATCAGGAGATGACATTATTGTTACTTTACAGAAAGTCTCCAAACTAGAAAAAGTTCTTTCCTTCAGCTGATGAGATATTAAGACTGTGTGGTCCCTGGCAGGGTGATGCAGTGGGACTGGAGGCTCAGCTGGGCCACAATGATGATCCATTTTAAACCCAGGTAAATCAAAGTGATCATTGATCTGATCTCAGTTTATGAGGAAGACGTGAATGATTTTGTCTGCCAAGTAAATGGAAGGGGAATGCACAGGCTAATCTGCCCATAACATTAAAACACTCCTGCCACTGTGCATCACTCCAGAAACACATAATTCCTGGGCACTGCGTCATTCTTGCATCCATGTCTGTGTGTAAAGAAATCCTGTAATGAAATCATGCTTCACCATTACCCCATGGTAATCTTTGCACTTGGACTGTCTTTATGTCACATTTATGGCCTGTTCTTTGCTGGGAAGATTTTTACAGGGGATCTGAAGTTTAAAAGAAGACAGATGACAAGCTGTGATCACGAGGAAGAGAGGCTTACCATATGGAAATAGAAAGCCCTGGCTCCCTCCCCTATCCCTCCTCCCCCGCCGTGTTTCTCTACTTCACATGATGCTATTGGGATTTGAAGATCAGAATACAAATTAAATTATTAAATGAGGGACAAAAAAAACAAACCCCAACAAACAAAAAAAAAACCAACAAAAAACCAAACCTTGGGCCTTTCCTCTCCATCCTTCCATGTGATCTGTAATTAAAAATCAAAGTGGGGAAAACAACCCCGCTGGAAGCTGGCATTTGGGATCCAGCTCTGTTGCCAAGAGAAGTATGTACTGCTCGGATGACATGTCTGTGCCTTTGCATGCTGTGGAGGTTCATGCCTGAACTGCTTCTAGAGCTAAGGCATTATTTTAATGGAAGACTTGTTATGAGGCATATTTATTTCACTATTTATTATTTATTTACTGAGAAAAGCAGGAGCACCACTCCTTAGTCCAGTGCATGTCTCCAACGCTGGACTCTTTGTCACCAAAAACCACTCAGTGTCCCCAAAACCAGAAGAGCTAAACCCTCATCAGATACTTTTTACCATTAATCCCTACAACTTGAATGCATAGCAGCAACACTTTAAAGCCTGGGCAGTGAAAGAGAAATGAATGAAACCCTTTCAGGTGGACAGAACTAGAGCTGTGGCAGTTTTCAGGTTTCTTTTGATTGGGCAATCTTAAAGGAGTTGGTGATTTGGCCAGAGTCACCCACAGAGGGTTCCTAGCACAGGTGAGGGACAGGGCCCATCCCAGGACAGGACACGTTGTGCTCCAAGGGTGCCCCCTGTGCCTGGGTCAGCTCTCAGCCCTCACACCTGCATGCATCCCCTGGGAATTAGCTGGGATTTGCATTTTTGAAAAACCCCAAGCACACACAGCAGGCCCTGAATTTGTAAAATCTCCCCCATTTTCAACACTGGCCTTGCAAGGCTTGGGCTCAGCTGTTGGCCTCAGTGGCCAGACTTGCAGAATAAGCCCTTGATCCCCTTAGTGCAGGCTATGGACATCCCATTTAGGCACTCATGTTTGAACACTGCTGCCTTGTAGCCAAAATAAATAACTGAATCAATGCTACAAAGAGTTTAATCTAAACAGGTAATGGAGTCCAGCTCAGATATTCCCTGTATTCCATCGGCAAGTCCTGGAGATGGCAAACTGAAGCCTGCTTTTATAGTGTGCCAGCTCAGGGACTGTTCCCAATTTGCAGATTTGGCCTTTTGCATTCTAAAAGATGTTTAATATACTTGATGCCTGTTTGTGTTAATGTTTACCATTGAAGTTTTTCATTATTTGATGTTGTATTTGGCCATAGCATTAAAATTCCATTGGACCGACTGAAATCTAGTGTCAAATGAAAGCCAAAGAAGTATCTTTGTGATAGACTTTCAGCTCCCACCCAAGCACCTTAAAAACCAAAAATCAGTTCTAGATGTTTGTAGCTTTTCTTCCTTTTCCCAGAGAAAGACTAAAACGCTTTCTTTATGAGCTATTCTTTTATATGCACAGCTCTGGAAGAACTGAGCCCAAAGACATGGACCAGCAGGGAAGTATAAGCTGCTCTGCCAGAAGGACACAGCTCCATCCCTGCCAGGCTCAGGAGGAAATGGAGATGGCTGAGAGCACCCTGAGCCCTTCTCCAGATCCCAGCATTTGGGATAACAGCATTACCTACAGCCCTTCTCACCTGAACCCCAACTCCCCCGGGGCACAGCTGATGGACTGCACAATTCTGCTGCATGGAAACAGCCCATTGTTATTTGGGTCATAGAATCACAAAATCCCAGAATGGTTTGGGTTGGAAGGGATTTCAAAGCCCATTCAGCCACCCCCTGCCATGGGCAGGAACATCTTCCACTATCCCAGGGTGCTCCAAGCCCCACGTGGTCTGGGGACACTTGCAGGGATCCAGGGGCAGCCACAGCTTCTCTGGGTACCCTGTGCCATGGCTGAGGGCAGGATTTTTCCATGGGAATTCAATGATAAAGGATCAGGAGTCAATCTCCAAGTGCTGTGGGGAGTCACAGCCTTTGGGGGATGCTGAAGACCCTGAGCTCTTGCAGATTTGGGGCCTGCAAATATCACACGACTCACAAAGCCCCTGGCATGGCTCAGCAAGGCCACAGCGAACATAAAGGGAGGCTTGCCTAAGTCCAGATGTTCCTAAACTCAAAGCAAAATATGATGGCCTGGATTAAAAACTGGGAATCAGCATTTGAACATAAACTTGGTTTGAGGACCAGTCGACAGATATTCTCTTGGGCAGTTAAAAGGGGAGCTCTGTGAAAATCCTCTTCTGCAGCACTCCAAAAAACTGCCGAGGTGGACAAGGATGTTTCAAACTATGTCCCCTCTCCAGAATATTTCCTCCAAATTTTTTGTTAAAATTAAGTTACTTTGCATTTCAGTGAACTTTTTCCTTTTTTCAGGATGATGTTTTTTGATTTTAATGATAATAAATTAAATCCTGTAAATGTCATCTCAGTACATATGAACATTTCTTTTGACAGTATTAAATATTTTGATTAACAAAAAGCTCCTACTTTGTTCCGAACTGGATTTCTTTCTGAAATGGGCAAAAAATGCCTGCAAAACTTTTCCCAGGTTTAGTTAAATGCTGAGAAACCAACAAAAAAAGATCCACAGCATTATAGTGAAGTAAGAATTCTATACTCCTAATATGTAAGCAGGGGATGGGGACAGAAGACTTCTTTAGTTCTAGCAAACAGCCTTGGCCACCCCTGACTGCATCACCTTCTGTATCCTGAGCTGGACAGCCCATCTCTCACCCAGGTCTGGCCTCCAGAGCTATTTTCTGCTTGATGCAGGCAAGAAGAGAAGTAGAAACTTACATGTAGTAGAAACTTCTTTCCCTGTCCAGTAAAACAACTACTGGCCTTAAACGGGGTTGAAGCAGCTTCTAGCTTAAGTCAATAAAACAAAACAAATCCCAGAATCATTAAGGCTGGATGAGACCTCCTAGACCATGAAGTCCAGCTTGTGCCCCATGCCCACCTTGTCCCCAGGCCAGAGCACCGAGTGCCACCTCCTGCCCCTCCTGGGACATTTCCAGGGCTGGGGATCCAAAATTCCCTGGGCAGTTCCAAGGCCTGAGCACCCTTTCCATGGGGAAATTCCTGCTGCTGCCCACCCTGAGCCTGCCCTGGCCCAGCCTGAGGCCGTTCCCTCTGCTCCTGTCCCTGTTCCCTGGGAGCAGAGCCCGAGCCCCCCTGGCTGTCCCCTCCTTTAGGTAGGTGTTTGAGGTGCTGTGCTTTCCCTGAGCCTCCTCTGAGGAAGACTGAGGGGCTTGGATCTGACCAGTCCAACAGCTGGGCCAGGCTCTTCTGTGTAAATTGGATTGTTCCATCGATGCCACTGAGCAAACCCAATTTTTATTAGCAGAGGATCCCAATATCAGCACTTGCTGAGCTATCCCAAGTCATATCAGTGACAAATCTGGCCTCAAGACATATTTATCACATCTGCCGCTTCCAAATAAAAAGGGCGAGTTGTATCAATGAAATATCATCAGAGAAAGCTTAGAGCTGAGGCAATATGTTAAACATTAGCCACAATGCTCACAGGCCTAGGAAGGCCTGATAAGCCATGATTAAGCTTAATTATGGATTATTTTATATTACCTACCTCCAAGCACTGTGGAAAATTGCTTCCTTATAACTGCCTTGGCGGCTGTCTCTGGCCATGCACGTTCTGAGGGAGATTTTCCCATGATTGATGTATTTGTTTACTGAGCTCCCTGCTCAAACACAGCCGATCCTCCCTTTAATCAGAGGTGTGAATACCTTAATAGTTGTCAGAGCCCACATTAACCTCTTGATTAAAAGACATCCTCACACTCACCATTAAAGAAATACATGAAGCAAATTAGATTTTATTCTCATTATAAATCTCACAACGGGCAAATAATAATTTAGTGTTCATGTTCTTGGCTCGTTGGTATTTCATCAAGTTGTATCTTACAAGAAAAAGGTTTTTTCCTATTTTTCCCCTTTTACCAATGAGAAGGAAGGATTTTGGTGCCTTTGCCTAGGGGCAAAAAGCTCCATGAACATAATTTTTCACTCTACTTCCTTTGCCTGCTTATCTACCCTGGCTATTACACTCATTGGCTACAGCAATATTACCAATAAAATAAACATGTCAAAATTCAGAAGCACAAACAAGTTCATCTGTGACACTAATTTTGCCTGGCAAATAATTCTCCTTGTTTCTGTAAAGGCTTCAATTTCTTGTGGATTCAAAGCAAATTCATCTTAAATTTGATGCCTCAGTCTTATTTTTCTTTCCCAATCTCATTAGAGTAAAAATAGCAAGGATATCCATATGATTAAAGACTTCATGTGCAAGAAAGCAATCTGGTCATAGTGCTCCTTAGCTTTATGTACTTCTTTCTATTTGACAACATTAATTTGCCATCTGTCAGCTCAGTTGCAGAGTTTACTTGCTGCTTGCTTGGCATTCACCTCCCCCTTTTTCGTTGTCAGCTGTTTTTAATAGTTTGGCCTCCTTGAGTGGGCCATTTATGCAGACTTGAAACAGGAGAAACTCTAAAAACTGACCATATGGGAACCCACTTTGTAGTCCCCAGGCTGGCATAGCCATGCACAGACATCCTCCCCCTTCTAGGCACCCCCTGCACTTAAAAAATCCAATTTTTCCCTACCTCCAGAGCACCTTCCATCTGGGGGACTCCAGATCATCACAGATACAGATACAAATGGATAAACTTTGCTGTCTTGGGCAGGCCAGCTGAATTGTCTAAGATTTCCTGGGAGCTCTGTTCAGCTCTAAATGTGCAACCAAATAAAAGGTAAAAACACTCTTCCTTTTCTTGGAAAAGCCCCTGGTTTTTGGGACAGGAGGCTTTTGGAACAGGGCATCTGGGACAACGGACTGACGTAGGAGGTGAGGCTGGCTATCAGACTGACAGATTCCATCAGCATGGGCATTTTTTTCCAGATCCCAAGTATTTAAACCTCCAAAACTCATATATATAGTTAAGAGTTATGAGAAGACATACATCAACTTATATATCTGAAATCCCACCCATTTATTTGAATATGCAGGGAAAAAAAATCTGTCCATTTTTTCCCCATGTCATTCTTCTGCCAGTTGAAGATTCAGGCTCCTCGTGGACACTGAAGTGAACTTTTCTCCTGAGAAAAGCCAACATGAGGACTGATTTTTGCCTTTTTCTAAAGAAAGAACAGAGCTGTGCACTGGCCAGGGCTCCATGGCTCATTCGACATGGGGAGTGTAAGAAGCACTGTAAGTGCTGCCCATTGCCCTCAGGGTGGTCCTGCTTCTCTACCTGACCTGGGAGAGGAGAACTGCCCTTGGAGGGATTTGCATGCTGAGAAGCAGTGAAATCACCTGCAAGGAATTGAATTAAACGTTCTGTGTTAGCATGAGAATTCCTTCGTTTGCTTTGCTTATGTCCTATTCCAGGAAAAAGTCACATTATCAGGGCTCCTGACTGGTTTGCACTGGGAGTTTGCTGGCTTCTTTTCTGATTGCCTTTCCAAAAACTCATTTTTAAGTGATTAGAGAAAAAGGCAAAAACTTAAAACATTTTTGACTGAAAAGCCAGTAGCAGCTGTAGAACAGTATCTCAGGTCTACAGAGTTTAAACAGAAAGGACCAGGGTTTGTCTTCATACCTGTGCAGGAAGGACACGAGGGATGGGAGATGCTGGTCTGGGGGATCTTCACCTGCTTTGAGCCTCTTTGCTGAGATCATCCCAGCAATCCAGGATGAGGGCTGGACAAGGTTAGCAGAGGTGTCTGACCTCACAGGGCATGTGGAGCTCAGCTGAGAGTGCTTTTGCTGGTTTGGATCCACACCCTGGGCTGAATAAAAGCCAGTGTTGGGGCAGATCCTATCCAGGAGTCCTGAAGAGAGCTGTGGGTGATGGGGACAGAAGGGTGACCCTACCTGGGCCAGGCTGATCAGTGGCACAGTCGCCATCCGGAATTTAGGCATAGAAGCTGACAACACTTTACATCAGGACTGGTATTTCTAGCAAAGGAAAGATGGAAAAGGTTTCCCAGCTCTTACAGCCCAAGCCCAGCTTGAGCAGCCATGAGAAGATTACCCCAGAAAGAGAAGTCTGACTGAGACAGAGCCAGAGCAACACGTCCAGCCCCAGTGCCCCAGTGGGAGCCCAGCCAGATGTGTGCCTGCCTCTGGGGCTGGAGCAGACCTGTAATTTATAACAGTCTCCAGGCTGCTCTCATTTACGTGGGGGCCAGTGCTCAGCTCATTCAGACAGAGTTCAAAGGCTGCCTCTCACAGCTCTGCAGATGGGGTGGCCACCGGCTAGGCCCAGGCCAGCACCATCCACTCACCACACCCCAATCCTCCTGTGGCTGTCTTGTGTAAAGAAGGCTAGCGGGCAGCTGATGGCTCAAAGATCCATCCCACCTCCTCCAGGTACCTGGCAAGCTCTGTTATTGCCTCTCTGTAATGGACAGATACACCCAGGTTGATGCAGGGTGCAAAAGTGCAGACCACAAAGATACCTCACCAGGGTGTGATGGTGACAAAGCCCATCCCATTCATTGCCTGCCAAAAACACCACTTAAACTTGGTACCAAAGGCAGCATTTCATAATTCTGAAATGTAATTCCTGCTCCAAACATTTCCAGTATCAGTACATGTTGAATTCAGGTATACAAATACTTAAGAGTATCTTTTGAGGCACCATTGGCCAAATCCTGCCTTGTGTAGCCAACGTGCTGGTATAGATGACAGAACATAAAATGGCAAAACAAATCCACCAATGTTTTGACCCAAACAGAGGTACTGGAGACAAAAGAACATCAGCATGCTGGTGTTGGGAAAATGTGGTTGAAATGTTCTGTTTAAGGAAGTTGAGCCATTTTTATTTGTAGTAAGGCCTGACATCTTCTAAGACACTCTGTCTTTATAGAGACTGGATTCATTCTAGAAGCTCATTCACTTAAACAGGGGTTTAATGAACCAACCAGACCCCGTCCTTCTCTCTGGGACGACTCATTAGCAGCAGGGAACTCAGTGTGAATGGGAGGTGTGTGTGAGGTACGGGTAATTACATCAGCATCTCTGAAATAAAACACCAACCTAGAGTTGATATGACTGCAAATCTGGAATGGATCCTCATTTTGGGCTGGGAGAGGGTCTTCAGCAACACTCTATAAACTATAAAAAAACGGAAATTGACTTTAAAAGCAACATTTTAATAATACTGAGATGTTGACAAAATCCTCAGAGAGCAAAGGAGCTCCATCACACAGGATGGACTCACTGGTTGGAAAGTGGTTCCTGACATCTGCTTGGAGCTTTGATGGGGACAGGATTTCACTGGCTGAGGGACTGCTGCTGTCCCTTATGCCTAGAGGAGATGCTGGGGTGGCAAACAGGCTTCAGGAGTGTATAAACTGTTACTAGCCCTGACTGTCCAAGTGCTCAGATCCCTTAAATGTTCACGGTCCAGTAAAAGACATCAGCAATGTTCCACACTTGCACATCCTGTGTAACACCAGAGGTGCCTCTGCTCCCCTCTCTGCATCTGTGACCGCCACCAGGGACAGTCAGGACACTTTCCAGTCTTTTGCCCTACCTGGGCAACCGCCACACCTCCAGGACTCCATTTGTTTTAACTACAGGGGAAAAAGGACTTCACTTACACATATTTTGGTCATGCCCTGCTATTTCAACTCATTAAAAGGGAAAACCCTCTAAAGTAACTGAGTTTTACAGACCTTGCTGTCCTGAACTTGTGCTGCTGTCCTGGGTCACCTGCAGAGCGAGGTCGTGGCTGAGACTGCAGGAGACAGCAGAGTCCAGCACTGCTGCCGTGCTCTGCTCCTCCCTGCCTCACTCCACTCCCCTCGTCTGCCTCTCAGCTTTCCTTTCCTTAAACACTTCAAAGCTTCTTTTGCATCGTGGCTAGTTTACAGATGCGCCATAAAAATGCACGTGCTGGGAATGCTGTGGTTAAGACATGGGAATGCAAACATTGTGGAAATAACTTGGCTTTTGTTTTTCTTTTCCTTCCCCTTTTTTCATTTCTATAAACCAGCTTTGCCAATTCTTCAGTATTTTGGCACTTAAAGCTTGCTTGGCCTGTTAATAGAAACAAGGACTAAAGGGGAGGTCACAGAAGTGATCTGTTTAGAGAAACGAGCAGGAGGCTGCTGCAAGCTCTCAGCCAGGACTCCAGCAGGTCATTCCATGTGGAATTACCTGCACATCCAAGCATTCAACTGTTGGCAGCTCAGTGGATTGTCACTTGTGACCCAGCTGGCACTGCCTTCATGCCCTGTGTCCTTTATGGACATTTCTGGGGAAAGGTGTCAGATGCTGGTGACTGCAGCTATCCAGAGACATCAAATCATGGACTCACACAATGGTTTGGATTGGAAGGGATCCTAAAGCTCATCCCATTCCACTCCCTGCCATGGGCAGGGACATCTCCCACTGTCCCAGGCTGCTCCCAGCCCCGTCCAGTCTGGCCTTGGACACTGCCAGGGATCCAGGGGCAGCCACAGCTGCTCTGGGCACCCTGTGCCAGGGCCTGCCCACCCTGACAGGAGAGAATTTCTTCATAATATCCCATCTAATCCTGCCCTCTGAAACTTAAAGTCATTTCCCGTGTCCTGTCCCTCCATCTTTGTCCCAAGTCCCTCTCCAGCTCTCCTGGAGCCCCCTTAGACACTGAAAGGGGCTCTGAGGTCTCCAGGATAAGCAGCCTCAACTCTCCCACCCTGGCTCCAGAGCAGAGGGCTCCAGTTGCTCTTCAGTTTTTTACTCTTCATCAATGTCTTGAGGATATTTTTATGTTGTTCCTGCAGTGCTTTGGGCACTGATGACTGTTTCAAAATTCTTCACAAAAGCAGAATAACAGCAGGGCAATTTGAGCTCCTTTTCTCTGGCCTGTTGCAAAGTGCCTGGGGAAGTGCTGTTGTAGGCAGATCATAATTAATAATTAGCATTATTTATAGTGGGGCCTGCAGAACAGAATTGAAAGTGTCATCAGATTTTACATCCAAAATATTGTCTCAGTCCTTTCTAATTCCCAGGCATTGCTGTGGGAAGATACAATTGCACATGTGTATACTTTCCCATGCCTCCTCTCCATGTGCCTATTTCCATTTGTAAAGCATCTGGGAATGCTCGTAGGGCCTCGTTGGAAATGCAGTGTGTGTGTGTAAATTGTTGCTTGTCTACATCTCTGTATCTAATTGCATGTGAAAATCACTACTTGAGTTGCATCAATGAAATACAACTTTTTGAAAATACAGCTTGCATGTGTTTCTCATTCATTTTAGTGAGGCACAAGATGATCCAGTTGAAAAACAGTAGCCAAGACCAGATGTTCTTCTGTTCCTACAGCGTGAGAGAAGCAGCTCAGCCTTAAGAAACTCAAAGCTGCTCAGCTTATGATACTTGCAGTATCATGGGAGAGAAAGATCATCTCCTCCAGTGGCCTCCCTTCCCGAGGACCCACTGCCAAGGGAAAATGGCAGGAGTTCACCTTTGCTGCCAGGAATTTAGAATCAAGCACCAAGGCTTCTTCAAGTGCTGATGAGCAATGGCTGGAGATGTGCTGTGGTCATTTAGTGGGTTTGGAGGCAACCAGAGGACACTCCTGGGGGCACTGTTGGCCAGTTAAGACTGGACATATAGCAAAGGTTTAATAAAATATATAATGTGAAGGGTAACTTACACAGCTTTGCC
Organism: Thryothorus ludovicianus; assembly: GCA_013397245.1. NCBI lineage: Eukaryota > Metazoa > Chordata > Aves > Passeriformes > Certhiidae > Thryothorus > Thryothorus ludovicianus. The sequence goes on from VZTB01008813.1 coordinate 70,152, forward strand.
AAAATGTCATTTTTAAACCATGTGCCTTATTTCTAAACAATTGAGTTTTAAAGATTTAGTAACTCCTTGAATTTTTCCACAGCCCTGCTGCTACTGTGGTCATATTTCCAAATTCAATGTACCTCTTACTCTTCCACTTAAAACATTCACTTTTCATTTAGACCTGCAGGAAAAACAAAATCTGAATTACTTTCAAATTATTGGCCAAGCTCAAAGAGACATCCCAGCCCTTTATGGGGTGCAGATAAAAGAGTTCAGAGTCCCTGCTCTGCCAGGAAAAATGTTCACTTTCTGTGAAATGCATTAAGAAATCAAATGAAGCGCTTATTAAACTTCTAGATGCAAGAATCTGTGAATTGGACAACAATGCGTGTCTATGGCAGACCCCTGAGATGAGATGGAGCCTGTCATAAACTGCTGCTGGATGCATAAATGAGGCTCCCCGTGCTCTTCCCCAGCTGCAGAGTACTGAAGTAGGAGCTGGGGCTGAAAGTACTCTTTGTGAGGATCAGCTCCAAACCCTGTTCTTTATTTACCAGCTTGCTGAGACTGACAAAGTATTTGATATCTTGGAGCCTCCAACCTGAGAGCCTGGCTTGTAGCCATATTTGTCAGTGATTGTACCTTCTTTGCCATTTAATTTTTAGTGCACACGTCCTCCTGCTGACAAAGGACCTCAAGTGAAAGAATCTGCTCCATGCTCTCTTCCCTTCTACCTCTTCTAAAACCCTCAGATAAACCCATTCTGGGTTCTCTCTTCCAGAACACTTCAACCTAATCCTTCACTTTTCAAGGAAGCATTGGATATTCCATGGCTACATGGATTAGTTACCCTTCTGACGAGCGGTGTTTGAGTTGGCAGAGGTGCTCCTGCCCACTGCAGGTGTTGGAAATGCAGCAGTACCCGAGGGAGTGACGACTGTTAAAGAGTTCTTCTGCCCATCAGCCCTGAGGTCACCTTCACAGACAATCCCAGGCTGTACAGGGAAGTTAGGTCACGTCTCTGTTTATCAACCCTTTAAATGGACTTTACTGCTGCTGCTGATAAACCCATGAGCAGCTGGGGTTGCAGAGACCACTCTGAGTTCCAGCAGCTACAGAAATCTTTCCACTTCTCATTGCTAATCTTACTGCATTTGATCTGTAAATGGAGGCAGGACAGGATCTCAGTTTATAAAAGCAAATATATGAGTGGGGTTGCTACAAGTAAGGGTGGGTGTGACCCCAGGTTTACATCCAAAGATGCAGCAGAAATCTGCCAAATTCCATGAGAGCTCAGCGAGAAAAGCAGTTTGTACTTTTACCTTGTTTAGACAAATACAAAATATGCACAACTAAATTACAGTAAAAATAAATAATTTTGCTTCCTAAATGACCATATTAAGTCATAAGTAAAGATTTGTGTTCATATGGTTTGTCCTCAAAATAAGGTGCATTGGTACCAGACTGAGACCAATTACCCTGGAATATGCTTCTTAAGATACTGTCTGCTTTATTCTTCCTTTCTCCTAGCAAGGACCTATCCAGCTTAGTGATTAATTCTGTTCTAATTACAACTTAAGCAGAGGATTTGAAATATTTGGAAACCTTTCCTCCTCATTTGGGCATATATTTTGCTCCTTTTACCTCACTACAGGCAGTGAGCCTTTGAAGGAGTAAGATATTAAATTTTTTTATTAGACCAGCAGGGATCTCAAACTCTAAAACATCAGAGATCAGGCTGCTGCATTGACACCAATCTCCTTAACCTGTAGGGTCACTTGGTCTCCTCTCAGCCAGCTGGACCCTGCAGGATCATTGAAGCTCCCAGGGCTCCTCAGAGCTGGCTGCTGTCCTCCTTGCCTGGAGCACTCAGATGTTCCCAGGTTTTGCCATGTATTTCTTTTCTCAGCCCACCTGGCTGACTCCATCTCTCTGGTGCTTCCAGTGGTGGAATGAAATCCTGACAATGCTATGTACCTTGGGGCACTGAATTAATTCCTTTCTGAGTGATTTCCTAAGATGGAGCAGTCTTCAACCAAGTAGGCTCTGGCAGAATGGTGGTCAGAATCTCCCTCCATTCATTCAGAACATGTTATTGCTGGTGTGCGAAGCAGATCCAGCTGACCAGTACTGTCTGCTTCCAAAGAAAACACTCACTTTACTGTATGTGGTGTTGAGAAATGTATGAAAATAAATTATTTATTATCATGACTTGTGGGCTGAACCTGTTTATATGGGCTTGCATCTCTCTCATCTGAAGACTGAGTCACTGACTGACAGACACCGTCTTGGCTGGTCCCATTACTGACATTATGGCCATAATGTTCCAACAGCTTAAATAAAAATAGCAAGCTTGAAACTTCTCCTCTGTTGGCATTTCTTCATAGAGACAGGGTGTTTCTTAAAGAAATATCAAATCACTCTTAAAGAGGTCAGATGTGCAGGGTGAAATGGCAGAATTTATGGTGAGACTCCCCAGCTGCAGCTTCCAGCCCAGCTTTAGCCCCCTCAGCTGCTGTGCTGGATGCCAAGAAAATGGCTGAGGAGGTTTGGACATTCAGAGCTTCCCACAAATATCAGTCAATGACAACTAAAAACCTGCTCCATTCCAAAACCTGCTCCAGTCCAAAACCTGAAGCCCTTCAGCCCCTGCCAGCCACTTCCACATCTGGCAGCTGGGGCAAACTCAGGAGTAGTATTTCCACTGATACCAAGTTAATTCTTTATCCTTCTTTTCACTTTGTAGCCCCTCAGAGCAGTGAAGACTGAAGTGAGAGCTGTAGAGGAGCCCCTTGGAGAGGGAGCATGAGGGGAGGGGTGAGACTGCAGCAGAATTCTCCCATCCTTGTGGCAAGGATGTTATATCATACAGAAATGTAGAAATGTGACTCAGTAGAAATACAATTTCCTCACTCTCATCCAGCAAGGTGCAGATGTCTCAGGACATTAGACATCCTTACCTGGCCTGTCCTTTGGATGACTCCCTTGCAGTGTATTGAGACCATAAGGAATTAGTAACACAAATTTATGCTGCAATACCCAACAGAGTGTCTGCCTGCCAGGCACCAAGACAAAACCAAACCACAGTCATGCCTTACTACTGCTGCTACCACTTCAGCATTTTCATTCTAAATGCTCTGCTCAGGATTAGGAGCCCAAATATATCAGATAGTCTGTGGTGAACACTGTCCCAGAACCTTAATTAGCTTTATGTCCCAGAACCCTTAATTCAGTGAGTGGAGCCACTGCTGGGCTGGATGTACAGGTGATCAGCCAGGGGGTTTCCACCTCACACTCATCTTTATGTATCTGAAACAAGTGCCTGATCACCATTTCTCCCTGTGATCACAAATTGTTTCTAAAGGAGAAGAAGTTCAGTGGAGTCTGGAATTCTGCAGCTGAGGAGAACGTGCAAAGATGAAGAGGATTACACACCATGGAGCTACAGCCAATATCTAAGTGAGTACAATATTCTCCACTCACTGTGCGTATGCAAGCATGGAAGACCATGAGTAGGATGTGTGTTTGTGGTGGAGGAGGAATGCAAGCTATGCTCTGTGTGGATGGAATATGCCTGGTGCTGAAAGCTGTGGGATGGAAGAATGAGTGCAGTTGTATTGGAAGAAGGAGGAATGCTTACAGTATTTTGTGTCCTCAAATGTGGATTAGCTTGGAAAGGGATGTAAGATGGGAAAGACATATCCTGAACACCTGTTTCTACATCTGTATTTTTTTAAACTCATTTTGGACACAGCATGCCCTGCTCCTCACTCTCTGTCCTTATTCTGCACTAAGGTCCTTTCCATTTTATACAAAAGGGTTTCCTCGTCTCCTGGAAGTCATCTATCTTTCCAGGAGTGCAGTGGTGTCCATGTGCATCTGTGAGGGCTATGGAGGCTGGGCACACATCTTCCTATGGAAGCACAGGAGAACTGGACCAGCAGAAATCATCCACCCTGGAACCAAACCTCCTCCTGCTGTTGCTGGTCTGAGTATGCTCCATGTCTTCTGACTTCTTGGTGTTGTTTGGCTGCTGCTTTCTTGGAATCACACAGAATCCCAGACTGGGTCAGGCTGAAGGGCACAGAGCCACAGTAGTCACCTGGTGTCACCTCCCTGTTCCAGCAGGGCCATCCCATAGCTCAGAGCACAGAAATATCTGGAATATTCCCAGGGAGGGACACTCCACAGCCTCTCTACACACAGGGCTGGGCACTGCCCAGGGCAGAAGTTCCTGGGCTCAGTCCCTGCCCTGAAGCAGAGCCTGAGTCCTGCTCTACCCTTCCCTGCACACTGGGACACCCAGGGACAGACAGGGACACCCAGGGACAGACAGAGACACACAGGGACAGACAGGGACACCCAGGGACAGACAGGGACACCCAGGGACAGACAG
>VZTB01008813.1:74987-194907 GCA_013397245.1 Thryothorus ludovicianus
GAAATGTGACTCAGTAGAAATACAATTTCCTCACTCTCATCCAGCAAGGTGCAGATGTCTCAGGACATTAGACATCCTTACCTGGCCTGTCCTTTGGATGACTCCCTTGCAGTGTATTGAGACCATAAGGAATTAGTAACACAAATTTATGCTGCAATACCCAACAGAGTGTCTGCCTGCCAGGCACCAAGACAAAACCAAACCACAGTCATGCCTTACTACTGCTGCTACCACTTCAGCATTTTCATTCTAAATGCTCTGCTCAGGATTAGGAGCCCAAATATATCAGATAGTCTGTGGTGAACACTGTCCCAGAACCTTAATTAGCTTTATGTCCCAGAACCCTTAATTCAGTGAGTGGAGCCACTGCTGGGCTGGATGTACAGGTGATCAGCCAGGGGGTTTCCACCTCATACTCATCTTTATGTATCTGAAACAAGTGCCTGATCACCATTTCTCCCTGTGATCACAAATTGTTTCTAAAGGAGAAGAAGTTCAGTGGAGTCTGGAATTCTGCAGCTGAGGAGAACGTGCAAAGATGAAGAGGATTACACACCATGGAGCTACAGCCAATATCTAAGTGAGTACAATATTCTCCACTCACTGTGCGTATGCAAGCATGGAAGACCATGAGTAGGATGTGTGTTTGTGGTGGAGGAGGAATGCAAGCTATGCTCTGTGTGGATGGAATATGCCTGGTGCTGAAAGCTGTGGGATGGAAGAATGAGTGCAGTTGTATTGGAAGAAGGAGGAATGCTTACAGTATTTTGTGTCCTCAAATGTGGATTAGCTTGGAAAGGGATGTAAGATGGGAAAGACATATCCTGAACACCTGTTTCTACATCTGTATTTTTTTAAACTCATTTTGGACACAGCATGCCCTGCTCCTCACTCTCTGTCCTTATTCTGCACTAAGGTCCTTTCCATTTTATACAAAAGGGTTTCCTCGTCTCCTGGAAGTCATCTATCTTTCCAGGAGTGCAGTGGTGTCCATGTGCATCTGTGAGGGCTATGGAGGCTGGGCACACATCTTCCTATGGAAGCACAGGAGAACTGGACCAGCAGAAATCATCCACCCTGGAACCAAACCTCCTCCTGCTGTTGCTGGTCTGAGTATGCTCCATGTCTTCTGACTTCTTGGTGTTGTTTGGCTGCTGCTTTCTCGGAATCACACAGAATCCCAGACTGGGTCAGGCAGAAGGGCACAGAGCCACAGTAGTCACCTGGTGTCACCTCCCTGTTCCAGCAGGGCCATCCCATAGCTCAGAGCACAGAAATATCTGGAATATTCCCAGGGAGGGACACTCCACAGCCTCTCTACACACAGGGCTGGGCACTGCCCAGGGCAGAAGTTCCTGGGCTCAGTCCCTGCCCTGAAGCAGAGCCTGAGTCCTGCTCTACCCTTCCCTGCACACTGGGACACCCAGGGACAGACAGGGACACCCAGGGACAGACAGAGACACACAGGGACAGACAGGGACACCCAGGGACAGACAGGGACACCCAGGGACANGGCTCCTCTCCAGGCTGAGCAGCCCCAGCTCCCTCAGCCTTTCCTGGGCACAGAGATGCTCCAGGCCCTTCCTCAGCTCCAGGAGCTCCTGTCCCTGCTGTGCTGAGGATCCAGAGCTGGACACAGCACCCCAGAGGTGCCCCCAGGGCTGAGGTATCTGAATAGCTGGGAATGCTCTTCCTGATGCTCCTGGGATCCCACTGGCTTTCCTTCCACAACTCAGCCTGCCACCGAAGTCAGTGGGAATTTGGCCAAGTTGGTGTATTCAGGATGGGTTCTTTTGGGGGTGCAGGTCTGGCAGCCACATTCCCAACGTCCCTCACAAATAAGGGATGTAATAAGTTTGCAAACAGTGCTATTCTTATTTCTGTCAGCAAAAGAAATTTAATTGATTTATCAAGAAGCCAGGATTAAAAGTCATCCCAGAGGCAGTGGAAATATAAGCTCTTTCATTGACCTCTGAAAATACATTACTTATTTACCTAAATTCTCACAAACTGACTTGAAAAGATTAGCCCTTGATCTGTGGTGCCAAGGGACTCCATAGAGGTAAAGTCACTGAAGGAGAAGGAGGCAACAACAGAATCAAAAGAAAAAGTATTATTGAAAGCCAGAAATGCATTGAAGGCATAGAAAGTCAATTTTCCTAAGCAGTGTAACAGAATCTGGCTTGGCAGTGCTGTAGGGCTGTGGATGGACACAGACTTGTCTTCAAGCGAGTTTGGTTTGGCTGTTGGTAATTAGGAACTTGAAAAGAAATTTGGAAACACGGTAATAACAATTTCAGCTCGGAAATGCAAAAACTTCCCAGACCTATAGCCACATTCCTGCTGTCTGTTCCCAGGGAACCTCCACACACACCCCTCCACAGAGTGCTGGGCTGGATGAAGTCAAACTCCACTTTGGAAAGTAATTTTTTACAGGGTGGCTCCCACCCCTCTACACTCTGCTGGGTATCTAGTTGCCAACTCTTCATAATGGATCACAGAAACGTTTCAGCTTTATGACAAATTCTTCTATGAAATGCTCTATGTGCTCCCATGGTATTTCCAACAAAATGTCAGACAAACCCTCCAGATATCCAATGGAATAATTGAATGCATTAGACTGGTAGTGCTTCCCTCCTGAAAAAATGAAGAGTTTTATTCATTAAGATTTGGACCTGAGATTCAGAGGACACAAATGACATGCACACACCTGCTTATCAGCCCCCACAGCAAATGCTAGTTCTTAAATGTTCCTTAAAACTTGATGAAATTTGACCTTCTTCCTTGCAGTGCCAGCACAGCCAGCTCCCCTGAATTCAGTCAAGAAATATGAATAAAATGAGCCATTTCAGATGTCAGATCCAAAATATATGCTACTCTATGTGTAAAAAAAGCACTGGTAAAATAATATGGGCCACCATCAGTTTTGATGTTTAATGTTTGAGCTGATCTGGGATCTTGTGTGATCTGGGAACAGCCAGAAGGGAAGGGAGGAAATGTAAAGTAAAAGCCTGGCAATCATCCAAAGGAGATCAGAATTAGAACATTTGTCTAAAGAGTAAAAATTGGTCAGACCATGCCCCATGGTAGCTCTGAACCAGGACTGATGTTCTGTCATGCCCCAGAGGTTCATCTGAAGCCACTCTTTGATTTCCTCATGGTGTTTCAAGTAAAGAAGCTGTAGGCACAAGACTGAAGCCAGATTTGGATCTAGACTCCATGGATTTGGCTCATTCCTAGGCAGAAGTGAAAAGTTACTTGGTGGTCTGATCCAGGACTCCAGAAAACAGGTGAGTTGGCTTTATGCAAAAACCTGTGTGCATAATTCTGCATGATTGGCACCTTTCACTTAGACAGGCCTGAGCCGCATTAGCCATCAATGAATGACAATGCCAAGGGCTGGGGGAGATTTGGAAAGAAGGTGGCTCTGTTCAAGGTGGAGGTTCTCTAATTTTCATGAACCCAAACCCACACTGGAATGGAAAGTAAAAGAATAAAGTATCTACCCAGCCCCTGACAGCAAGGGGAATGCCGCTTGTCTTAAAACAAACAAAAAAATCCCCCTTAATGTGATAATCTTACAATAAGTAATTATTACAATGAACAAACAACACCAAGAAATATCCTGGAGTCAGAGGCATGAACTTCTAGCTGGTAGGTCAGTGGTAACATATCTTGTTTGAACAAAGACAAAGATCTCCAGAGCAATATCCACTGGGGCCAGCAGTGCTTGGCTGCCTGTGCTGTGGTGGAGAGATGGACGTGGATCACAGGGTCACTGCCCCTCCACTCACACCAGCCAAGCAGAATGAAGCGTTGCCAAACCTTCAGCTGATGGCAGGAGTGAAATGCTGAAAGTGACTGCTCTAGATGAAAAGAGATGGTGGCAGTCACAATGATATGGATCCACATGTCCAGCGTTGCAGCCAGCACGGCTCTGGCCCAGCCCCTCTTTCCTCTCCAATGGTCTCCATGCTGTGTTTTCACGTGTGTGCCCAAAACTTACAGGAGTGTGTCCAGCCCATAGCTGTGCCAAGGTTTGTCTGCATCACAGCCTGCAGAGGAACCTGGATCAGCTGTGAGTGACCTCATCAGAGCATCTTTGCATAACCAGTTATGCTTTGCATAACCAGTTTCTAATATTGTTGTTAATGCTGATAAGAGCATTATCATTGTGATGGAGCTGGGGGGTCTGAGGCCAGGGAACTGCTGATTTAAACACAAGAACACATTTGTTCCCAGGACCTGCAAAGTCCACAGCAAGTGGACGTGGAGAGACAGAGCACACAGAGATCAGGTGGAGATCTGCACTACCTTAGGAAATTCTTGCTGTTATCAAATCCAATTATTAGCAGAATATAAAGGAAAAAGGGAGAATAGAAAATTACATCCTTTTTTTTCTGTTTTGAAGGAGTTTTTCCTGGCTTTCATCCTGAAACAGAGAGCGAAAGTTTCACTGGATGCACCTGGTACATTCTAATATTTATTAGCTAGGCTATGAAAAGGAGTTTTCTTGTGTATAGAAATCCAGCCATGTTTTTGAGGGATAAGTCCTATTTTAGTCATTTCACAAACCAGGCCTACAATGAATGAAGTTTTGGCAGTAAAACAAGGTATCTTTGACATCACCCAGAGAACATTAATCCATTTGCAGACGAAAGGATTAATTTTAATTAATTAATGGTTAGATTACCAGGTCAGCATCCAGTTTCTGGGACAAGACCATTTTCTGGGCTGTATTCCTCTGGCAAACCCACTGACAACAAAGTTGTGGGAAGCAAAACATCATATTGGCCTTGCCCAATGTCTGAGCAGGGACAAGAGAAGGGCAGCCCACCCCTTGCAAGATCCACTTTGAACTGGGAAACGTAGATTCATTCAAAGGCCAGTAGATATCTTTTCAACCAGTTAAGAACATCCCTCCCTCAGACATGAGAAACAACTCATAAAAAGACAGAGGAATTAAGAAAATGTAAGACCATATTCATCATGGTCCAGGACCAGGAGGAGCTGATGGCAGAGGGGGAGTTACAGTTGTAACTGAAGAAGTGAAGGGATAATGTGTGGCACAGCTCAGTGATTGTAACCAATTAATGCAATTAACAGTCTTTTCAGTTCCCAGGTGTTGGTTTGGCACTTTGGATGACCCAAGAGAGAAATCTTTACATGTTAGGAGGGTGGAATGTACTCAGAAGCTGGAGGAAGCTACAAAAAAGGAGACTGATGCTTCTCCCTTACTAGCAGTGGCTGATGGCTGCTTCCAGTCCTGCTCTTGCTCTACTGTATCTTAGAAAATAGCTTAAAAATTCATCAGATCTTGGACATCCAGCATGGGTACCATTCCAGCAAGTAGCCGTTTATTTTATAAGGGGATTTAAATATTGTAAAACCGAATAAAATGCAGGTGTTTCCGTTACAGACAAGTGAACCTTGTGTAAGCTCCAAAAAGACGTGACTTCCAGATTAAAAAGACTTTACACAGTTCGTTCAGCCCTGGTGGAGGGGTGGATTTTTGAATCAGCCTGGGCAGGATTTTCTTTTGTGTTGTGCAGTCCCGAATTCTGCCCTCTACTCTGTTTGTTCACCAGGGGAGCACATGCAATGAGGCAGCTGGTGGCCATACTGACATCTGCACGATTTTGTAAAATTGGCAATTTTGCTGGATAAGTTCAACACCAGATTGCCCAAACACAAATAATTTCCATCTAATGTCTGGAGCCTCCATGCTTGCTGAGAAGGATGGACTCTAATCCTACATTGTGCTGCTATTCAGATGATCCAGTCAAGGTTGCTGCCAAGGGATGGTGGGATTAACCAAAGCAGGAGCATAAATACATGTGAAAAATAGATCTTCACACTGGATTTTGGTAGCAAGGAATGAATTACAAATACCTCTTGGAAGGCTTTCCCAATCATCAAACCCAAACCTTCCTGCCTATACAGGATCAGCCTCCCTAAGAAGAGAGATTCTATAGAAAGCCTTACAACAAGGTTTAAAGACAATGAATGAAACTTCACCTGTGCCAGTTCACTGACCCCTGATTTATACCAGTAAAAAAGAGCAGATAGCCAGGGTAATACTGGTTAATTATTAAATATATAATCAGTGTAACCATGCCCTCTAGAGGACTAAGTTTACCTTCATGGAGACAAAACCAACCCTTGGGTCTGAACACTTAAACTCTGGGAAAAAGGCATTTTGGATGTTCGCATTCCTTCCATATCCAAATCTAGACATGAATCACGATTTCCTCACTGGCACCATACCTGACGTACCCAAGATGGCCCTGATAGCTGAGCTTTACCTTTCATAGCCACCTGGTATCTCTGCCAAACAATTAATTCAACTAATCCCCATCCAACTATCAAAGGTCTGATCCAAGGTCTTAATCTCAACCAAAGGGAAGGTCACTTGCATACATTTGACTCAAAGCGTTGAGTGTTAAATAAAGTGTTCATGTTCTTATCACCTGCTTTCCCCATATTCCTTTTTTATTTTCTTTCTGCATTCACTGGCAATATCCTCAACTTTCCTTGGTCACTGTGGTTTACATTCCCAGCTGGCTTGAGCTGCAAAAATGCAAGTGAGCTCCACGTGAGGGCAGTTTGTCTGTGGTGGCTGAGTCAGATAGGGTGCTGGGAGCAGGACCAGCAGTGTCCACGGTGATCCGGCTGCCTCACAGTCCTGAAGGAGCCAACAAATGCTTAAGGAGTTCTTTTTTGGCCTAAAACGCACACATTTTGAGATAAGAATCCACTATTGTTTGTGTGTGAGCCACAAACAAGCAGCTGTGTGCCAGCTACTTTGGAATATGAAATCAGGAGAGGAACAGGGGAAGGGTCAAACATGTAACAGGAAGCAATAGAAAGGAGGTTCTTATCAGTCCAACAGGCTTCTGGGGAGAACCAGCCCATGGATGCCATTCAGGCTGTTGAGGGACAAGCACACAACAGGGACACCCTGCTCTTGCTCTCTACTGGAGAATATTTTGACATCTTTTTTGTGGCACCTTAGTTTAGTGTCCCAAAGCAGGCTGCTCGCTATGTATTTAAGGGACAGAGGTAGCTGGAGTCCAGCTGCAATTCTGTTGAGTAAACTCAAAATAGCTCAGATGTGGGATTTTCAGAGGCTGCACCTTCAGCTTTGCTCTTCTCATTGAGCCGTTGGGATGTAAGACACCAAATATGCTGCAGCTGTCAGATGCTGGTTTTCAAACCCACTCTGAGGATGTTTTCTATTTCTTCCTTTTTTAAATCCCACTTTATGGGATTCTTGTTGTTCCTGACTTTTCTCTCAGTACAAGAAGATGTGTTTTTTCCCTTGGTTTCTTTGACTTTGCTGACCTGGTTTCTTGCCTTCCTTTGGAAATGTTCAGGTGTCTCAGCAATGGAGAGGATGAATCAGTGAAAATCCAGCAGGTCTGGGAAAACCACAGAAGAAAGGAGCACGTGGGGAACAGAGTATTGTGGAACATGTGGAAACAGTGTTGGAGGGTTCTATCGTTTTCCCTTTTGTCCCCAAATTTTCATTAGCAGCTGGCATTGCTGCCCTGACCAGATGCTGCCTTTTCTCTCTGTTCAGAAAGATCAGTTTAAAGGATAACACTCAGAATATTTCAGTGGCAGCTGAAGAACACCCAGTATATTACAAACTTTCTGTGAGTGGGAAGCTCTGGGCCTGTTGGGAAGAAGGATGATTTGCTGGGAAGGTGCAGTCTGGCCCTCAGAGAGGGCTGAGCAGGGAGGCACCCAGGTTTTAGTTCCTTCTCAGAAACACCAAGAGCCTCATTTTGGGATCCTGCTCTGCCATTCACTGCTTGGTCACAGCCCACTGTGGGTACAGCCATTGGCTTCAACAGCAATAAACACACCCGAGAAACAGACAGAGGTTTGGAGATGGTTCATAAAGTGAGAAAACAGACACCTTGGTAAAGTGAATTATGTGATATAAAGGATATTGAACATTTGGCATACAAATATTGAATAAATGCAGAAAAATATAAGGCGATGATCTAATTAATTCATTTTTTCAATTAAAATAAAGGATGTGATCTTTACACACCCTCTCTACCTAAAGTTGGGAGTAATATTCTAATATATTTGCTATTCTTTTTTTAAAGCCTTTTCCAGGGAAGAAAGTGAATTAAGTATAATTTAGGTGAGAAATGTTCCTCAGAATTAAACATCCTGTGTCTTGGCCCTGGGGCAGGGACACATAGCATTTGAATGATTTTGAGTCATCCTCTCATAGTCATATCTCAGCCTAAGGTCAGCCACAAGGACCATGTGCCATCAGACTTCTTATTTCCACAGAGAGGAGCTGCTTCACACTCAGATTTCAAAAAAAGATCCATCCCTTAGAGCAATATCCCACACCAGTACCCTGAGCATTTGAAAAGTGCTGTATAAAAATTCAGGTAGACTTATTGCAAACAAGGCTTTTTTTCTCCTCCAATCAACTGAATCTGAATCAAATGAATGAGCGTGTTGAAACTAGGACTGAAAAACAAGAATGTAAGAGTTACGTAAATTGGTAGTAGCTCTGCTAGGTTTGAGTAATGTTCTAGACCTTTCTCTGAAAAGAGTAAATATTTTTTTAATTCTGAATGTTTGATACAGCTACATTCTGACATTCTGTTTTTACTGCATTACTAAATTACATTATGAATGAAATTTAAAGGTGGTTAACAAAATAATCTTTATGTCAAATGAGTGAAATGTGGGTTCATCTTTTGAGAATGTCATTCTTTGATTTTGCAGTGTCCCTTAAAGGCTAATCTAAAAGAAAATTAAATTAATTTCATGCTCACCACTTTTAAATTGCAGAAGTGAAAACCTTTCAGGATTTGCCAATTACTAGGGAAACTTCATAGCTGGATTATTCCCAAATTGCACACCCTTTATTTTAACCACTAAAGGCGAACACATGGTTTTGATGGGTCGTAAAAGAACAGGTTGCTTTTCAGGATTGAAAGAAGCTGTAATTACTTCCCTTGTTTGGTGACTTCCTGATTTACTTAGGTTGTTATGGGTGATCCCATTCTGCTGAGGTAATTGGAGCTGCTGGAGTGCAGTCCATGACCTGAGGGAATGACCAGTGGCTTTTCAGTCTGGGTAACTTGCACCTAATGAGTGGAGCCATGCTTCCCAGGAAAGCAGGACTCCGTAACTGCCCTAAGTGCTCAGTGTGTGCACGTTAAAAGCTTATTTTTCACAGCCCAAGCAGATTATGCCTCTGATTTTCTGAAACCAAGTTAAGTCAGCTCCAGATACAGGGAAAATAAAGGTGTTTTCTTCAGGCAGGAATAGGAGAAACAGATCACACCAGAGAGGTGAGCCACAGATATTTCTGCAGGCAACCAATGGACATGAGGCCAGGAGTGAAGATGCCACCCACAGCCTCCAGTTTTTGATAGCAGAAATCTGCACATCTGACACATATCAGGCTCTCATAGCTCATTGCCATCAAAGCTCTCAGCTTGGCCAAGAGCTGGGGAAGCAGAGCTGCCCTGATCTCTGGGACGGACTGTGGGACACTACGGCTGTGTGTCAGCATCCTGCCATTTCACCTGGAAACACCTCCCATCTCCCCTTCCCAAGCCAAACAGCCTCATGGGAAAGCAGTGTCCAAACAGAATCTGGGAAAGACAAAAACATCTGTCCCACATGAGTGGGTAGAGTTATTTGGGTTGGAAAAGATCTCCAAGATTATTGGATCGAACCGTTAACCCAGCACTGCCAAACCCACCTATGATCCCAGGTGTCATGTTCATACAGCTTTTAAACCCCTCCATGGATGGAAACTCCATCATTGCCCTGGGCAGCTTTGCCAGGGCTCGATAACCCTTTAGGGGAAGATTTTTTTTCCTCATATCCAATCTAAACCTGTGCTGGTGTAACTTGAGGCCATCTCCTTTTGTCCTCTTTTTCCCTAGGAGCAGTCTCTGACCCCTACTCAGCTGCCCCTTCCCATCAGGGAGATGTAAAGAGTGAGAAGGTTCCCCCTGAGCCTATAGAGCCTGTTGATGTCCATTGCAGCCCTCCAGTTCTGTGAGTCATCCCATCATGTTTCCATAAATGATTAGTGACTTTAAAGGATGAGATTTGGGATTATCTTGTTTGATTGCTGCAGAATTAAGAGGTGAATTTATCAGCTCCTGTGTTGAGATGTGTCAAAAGCTACTGGAAAATTCATTAGTTCAGCAGTTACCTGGGATCTTTGTGACCATCAGGGAGACAGCCATCACCAGCCAGGCCAGCTGGACTCTGGCTGTGCTGAGAAGAAACACGGCACTGTCCACGAGTGACACAGCCTGAGCCCTACAGAACAAACACAGGCTTGGGACAGAATCTTCCTCCCTTTTATAAACCTCCCTGAAGGAGCAGGCACCACTGGCAGCATCCCTGGGGGAGGTCTCAAGTGAGGGAACAGATGCTCTCTGCTTCCCTGCCCACCTCCCCTCCAAAATGATCTGACATGCCCAGAAAGCAGAGTATGGGTATTACAGATTAATAGCTTTGTTTACTTTTTTCTGATCTGTTACAACAGGCAAGGAGATAACATTTGTTGAAATACAGATCTGTCATATAAATCAGCAACTAAAAATACAAGTAAAACAAAACAGTCTTCATGTCTTAACTTTCCAGATGTAAGTTTCTGAGTTCCCACTTGGGTTGTTATTATTATTATTACTACTATTACAGTAATAATAGGATTCCCAGTCATGGAGTGAGACCAGCACACATATAGAAGCACGGGACTGCAGAGCAGAGGTGAGTGCAGCCAGCCAGGGGAGCAGATGTTGCCTTGCCTGCTTTTTTCAACATGCTGAGCTCCCATAACCACCACGTCCACCAGGGACCCTCGGCAAGGCCAGGCAGGCTGATGGGACCCTCACTGCACAAGGGCCTCCAAATCTCCCTGTAGTCACAGATTCTGAAGGCTCAGCCACACAGAAAGGAGGAGGAGGAGGAGGCTCAGGAGCAGCCTCAAACCTGTTTAGGGAATGTCCCGTCCCTCTATTGCCTCCCCTCCAAACATGGGTTTAAACTGCAAGGTCTAGAGCCAGGCTCAGGTGGTTTCAGTGCTCAACTTTCCCTCAAACCTGGATCAGTTTAGATTTAGGGATTTGGCCCCTATTTGTCAATGAGAAGGGCTTGCCACAGACATTGGATCTGAATTCAACCCTTCCTAAACTTGTGTGGGAATGCTCCAACCCATCTCTATTTGTCTTGGGTAGGGAAGTCACTGTGATGCTCCGCAGTGGAACTTTCCACTAGCAGCAACACCAGAGACAAAGAGCTCATGCTCTGACCTTTATGAAACTATTCCTTAACAAAATTTGCTCGAGTAAAGAATCCACAGCCCTCCTTAGTTTTACTCATCTAATTGATATGGACATAAAATATTTTGTGTTGTTTTAATAATAGTTTGGTTTTCTGCTATTTAAAAAAAAATTCATTTCTCCGAACATATATTTTTAGCAAAAATATTTTGCTTGAACTTTTTTCCTCTGCCTTCAAAGGCTGCTGCACAGTTCTGGGGTGCTAAATACTAAACTCACATTCTATCACTCCATCTCCTCCCATTTGGATGGTAATCACAGGATCTTGATGCCAAACTCTGGAAGATATTTTTTCCAGCAGCAGCATCTGGCTTCTTGGCAGACCGTGTGAGCAGTTGTGTTGGCAGCAGTGGGAGCTGCCTGAGTCTGTCATGTGTTTAGGCTGCTGCAAAGCTGTCTGAACTGCCTTGTTGCCTTAGACACTGTGTTCTCCCGACTCCCATTCCACCCTGATCAATCTGCCCTCTCTGGTAACAGACCTCTGTCCATCCTAACAGGACCTCTGCAGAGCTGCTCTAATCAAGAATAATACTGGATGTTTGTGGGGCTCTTTTCAGTCCATCAGAGCCCCAATCCTGCTCCTCCTGACCTCTGCAGAGAGATTGGTTTGTGCTGAATTGCAGGAGCCTTGGGCCAGCAGGAGACCTCTGAGGGCCAGGCCCTCTCCCACTGCCCTGCCCCATGCCAGGAACTCTCTGGCTAACTCCTGTCCTGGGGACACCAATCCTGCAGCCTGCACAGTGACTCACGTAGCTCCTTCGAGGAGCCCCTTTCTGCCTCTGAGTACCTCCAATGCTGTGCTCTGGTGAAGGCGCAGTGGGAGGGATTCCCACTCCTGCTGCACAGCTTGGCAGGGGAAAACCTGGAACCCGACCTCCTTGAAAACTGAAGATAGATTGTAAAATATAGAAGAGTAAAGAATGGATTTATTTCCTGCAATGCAAATTCTTAGACATAATTCCTGTTTCTGGAAAAAGATGCACAGGAATAAAACTCCCTCTGCTCAGCTGTATAAGCTCAGTTAAACCTGAATTTCTCCCTCAGTTTGATCCACTCAAAAACCCACCAGGGTGTTCATCCAGCTCTCCAGATTGTGATTAAGTCTTTGCCCTCCTGTTCTCACTGCTTTAAAAAGTAATTTCTTTAGATATGCACTTTTCTTCCATAGGCTCAACACTTTATGGGAGGATGAAGAGTTTATTTTATGATGTGGTTGTTAAGGACTTTGTTTTGCATCAGAAAGGCCCTGAATGGAAATGCTGGAGCCCAGAATTCTACCTGTGACTTGAAATGGCTTTGATTTAAGAGATCGCTATTTTGTTGAGGTTTTAACACTTATTCTAGATTACCAGCCTTGTTTAGTTCTAAGAACACAAGTCCAGAGAGGTGCAAATTGGTCCAGAAGGGAAGGGTGAGGCTCTGTTCTTAACATATTAAAATAGTAATAATAGTAATCATCATCATTATCATGATCTGTGCAGGGATTTTCCACAAAAGAAAAACAGAACCATGCTGCTTCAGCCCCAAAGCTGATTTCTATACCGAGACATTTGAAAAGCTTCTTGTGGTTTGACATAGTGTTTAAGAAGAAAACAAAACAAAAGTTTGGACATGGGCTTACCTTGTTTATTTATGAAGTCTGAATTGGAAATTATTTTTCTTTTCCCTGTTTTTATATTGCCTTCTGCAGCTCTGGCACGGCTAAGGGATTTGTGTGACTATCTCCAAAAGATTACAATCATATTGAATTCAGGAATGAGTTTGTTCTTGTTTATTTACCAGTTGAATTCACCATCCCTAATTTCTCGGCACTTGCTGAGATATGACAATACCCAACCGTGTAAATCTGGATGTTTCAGAATGTCTGAATGAGAGCCCTGACTCAGATTCACTTTCAGGCAGTTTTGCTGACATATGGATTCAGAGAGACATGATCAGGTTTCAGACTTTTTCAGTTCTTTCTCTAAGATCAACACACATGCTAGACATTTTGTGATTCTCTCATCACTAATAAACAATCATTTTACTCTTGCAAAACCTCATTCTCCTGCTGTTCCCAGCCCCTATCAAAAATGCTACTTTAATAAACTCAACTCATGTGTTTCGTCTGGATTCACAGGAGTTCCTCCAGGGGTGATTTTGGATCAGTATATTTAATTTGTTTTGTGGCATAGAGGAACATTCCTTCCTCATATATGTGGTTTATTTGTGTCTATGCATTCTGCAAAAGAGAGCATAAGTCATTTAAGGAGCCAGCGTAGGAAATGTAAGGAACCACATTAAGAATTTAGGGAGATGGATTACTTGGAGAGATTCCTTTAAGACCCAATGGAAGATATTTTGCTGAAAACTTTTATGAAGAACTAGCCCATTAAGCATCTCAATATATTCCCAGAAATTCCAGAAATGTTTAATCAGATATTTAGATTTTCCAATATTAACCAGAACTGTTGCCAGTGGAAAGTTGGACTTCTAGAACAAGATTTTTGAGTTATTAAGACAGATTTGCTTGTTGTTAAAAAGTGTTACTTCCTGGAATTCTACTATGGAAGGGCTGGAGAAAGAACAGCTCATGGCAGTTGTGGATTTTTTAGATATCCGGAAATTATAAGCAAATCTCGAGATGTATACTTTGGTTTTACTCAACAAGAGAAAGGTATTAAGATGAGGTTCTAAAAAGAACTTAAGAGATCCATGTCAGTTCCTTTGAGTTGGAACATTTCTGATCTCCAAATGTATGCTGGAAATCCCGGTTTTTATCTCAGCATTTGAAAGGTTTTCAGTGGGGCACCTGGGTCCAGTGTGATACCTCTGCTAAGAGCTGTGAAGGGCTGAACACTTCCCTTTTTTCCATGAGAGTAAAGCAAGGCGAGCTCTTCCCAAGAGCTGCTGAACCATGCTCAGGATCAGGTGCTTGGACAGGATATGGCTTTTGCAATATGAGTCTGGCCTGGGCAGGACAAGGGCAGAGAACCCAAGTGAAATCCTCGCTCCACTGACTTTAATCAACAATCTCTTGTACCTTCAATTGAATTGAACCAAGGTTTTGGGCAAATATCTGTGTATTTTCCAACCTCAGAAAGTGCCCAGCATCCTTTCATGCAGCTGACACGGATTCAATGATAAACTTTGCTTACTCGCCTGGGCAGGTCTTCCATTCAGTGAGTGCTTTGGGCCATCATCTGAAAATTGAGGGTAAAGTTTTTCTAAGAATCCCATCATCTTTTGAAGTGTGCTTGGACTATTCTGGCAGTGCAGCTTGCCATATTCCTGAACGGCTCAGAGCAATAAATCCAGCACAAATATGGGACAGGCAGGCATTTACCATCGAGAAATATAAGCAATGCACCTGATCTCTCTCTCCTCCCCAAGGGCAGTCAGGGGGTTTTGTAGCTTTTTTATGGAGAGAGACTGAGATCTCAAAAAGATCTTGCCTGAGGAATGAGACAAAGCCAAAAGGATGTTGGATAACAAAAAAGGAACAAGAAGACAGAGCACTGAAAGCCAGCATGCTTGCTCATGGGGGACAGGTTTCCAGCTCTGTCAAATCTTCTCCCACATGCCAGTCACTTTGGGCCATCCCCAGGTCCTGGGCTGAAGCCAACAGCCCTGCAGTATAGGGCCACATTGGCAAACATGCAAGCAAAAGGTGACACTCAGCACTGACATGCAGAAGGCTCTTGTTCCCTGGAGGGAAAAGATCTGCAGCTTTTGCAGAAGCACATAGACATCTATGTAGAAATGAAGATTTCTTTTTAAAAAATAATTTAGCTGAAAGTAGGAAGATGTATTCTCATAGTAACCTGTTCATAGGCACTGACTACTTTAGCATTAAATCCCATCCTCTCCCTGGCACTGCTACAGAGGAAGGTATTTCCTGAACAGCTTGTTTCAAGTTTCATTCATAGGTACTGTCTAAAATTAGGTCCACCACTTTCATTCAGGTCCAAATCCTTTGCCTAATGCAACATTTTTTAGAAACAGAAACTCAGCTGAATGTGCTTCATGCTCTGCCCTGTTCCCTGGAGCTGGCAGAGGGCTGCATGTCACCATGAGATGCTCGAGAGTTGGGCTAGCAGTGGGGGCTCTAAACCTGTGCCTAAATGCAAAGAACCTGCTTTTGTAAACCTGGGGCAAAATGCAAAGTACCTGCTTTTAGGAGTGATCCCAAACTCCACAGAGAAACAAACCTTCCCTTTGATTCTGGGCAAATCACATCCTGTGCTTTGGAGATGGAGATAAGCAAATGCTTGGTGGCCAAAATCTGCCCTGTGAGCTGGGTGTGGCTGCTGGAGTTCTGAAATGTGGCCAGAGGATGCTCTTGATCATGCTGATCTTGTGGAGTTGAGAGCCTCGGGAAGCACTGAACTGCATATCCCATGCTGTCTCACCACAGAGGATCTGCATTTCTGGTTGAGGCAAGCTGCAAAGTCCCTGAGAGGGAAGGCTCAACACACCTACACCCTCACAGCACCTTGGATTTATTTTTGACCCCAGCTCGGTAACTTCATCCATAGCCTTTGTGCTCGGAGTTGATTTTCTCACAGGGGTGTGAGTTGCACCATCCCCTGGACACTGTCCCCTCCCCAGGGCAACTTAGGTAACCCTGATGCCTGTTGCCACCTCATGTGAACAGAATACCCCAGTGCAGCCTCTGCCTGCAGGTCTCCCCATGCCAGGTAGGGCTTTCCCACCTGCCCCAACACGGAAAGGAAAAGCTCACACTTGGATCCTTCGGCGCTGTCTTGGTGCTCCCAGAGACAGAAGCCTCCAAGCCCCTTTGGTGCTGGACCTTAGTGCTCCTGCACTGTGTCTACAGCATGGATGTGGGGTGGTGGAATCCAGCCACGGCAGGTGGGTGATGCAGCATGCCCAGGACCACAATAACAACACCAGAAATGCAAAAAAATATAACCCTGAGGTGTTCCAGTCTCCCATTCAGGCCAGCTGGGCCCGGGCTCGGGCAGCTGGCACTCGCTGAGGGACAAACACGCTCTGAGGCCGGATATGGCCAAAGCAGCAGGAAGCACAAACTGCTGGCAAACAAGCAGAACATAGGCACGTTCTTTGGCAAAATCCAAGAGAGAGAGAGCAAGCTGCCCATTTTTAGCACTCGTTAATTGTTTTAAAATCCATCTGACAACAGCTGCTAAATAATTTAGCATTTTGATCCATATGTCTGAAGAAACAAATAACAATAAATAAAATGCTGCCTGGGAAGGGGATGGTGGCTGGGAGCTCCAGCATTCCAGTGATCCTTCTACACCATCCACAGCTCCTGGCAGGGTTCAGACAACACTGAGGAAAGACCCTCCTTGATACTGGGGCTGGACTCTCCTCCTCTGCCATTGTCACCAAAGAGAGGGATGGTCAGTCAGGTCAGCTGGTGAGGCTCTTCCACAGTCATGGAGATTGTCCTGCCTCCTGTGAACGCCTCTGAGGACAGCACTCCATCCTCAGCAGTGCCTGGAGACACACTTCACAGATATGACAGGAAGCCAAAATTATTAGTGCAGACCAGAAGTTTGATTTCAACTGGACAAAGTCATTTGAGGTTTTTTGACCTGAATATCAGGTCAAAGCCCTCGGTATCAACTCCAAAGCACTCACAAGTGAGACGTTCCTGGGGAAATCCCAGGGCCAGGACGCACAGAGCACACAAGGATAAGACGTAAGGAACTATTGCTGTTTTTACACTCAGGACCTTCCAAACCACGGAGCTGGGAGGTGCAGGCTGCGGCAGGGCTGGCCCCAGAACCTCACCATGCGTCACACCGGGACTGCTGCCCTGGCTTTGTGTGGGCATTCCGGCACCAATTGGACACAGCCAAGCGCCTGCTTTGTGAGGAATGTGTTTCTCTTGCATTTAACTTGAGATTTGAAAAGCTTGTGCCTCCCTCCTCTCTTCCTCCTGGAGGCTCATGAATCACAGAGCCGCCAGACGAATGAGTCACCAGCCAGTTCTTGGTCAAGCGTGCCAGTCTGGGAGTCTCTTTTGGGATCAAATGGGAGCAGGCCGGCTTTGTCAGTGACTGGTCATGTGTTGAGACGCAGAAACACTCCTGGGGTCGTCCCTGTCCTCTTTGTGAGCTGTTTCTATCAGGTTGTAATTGCTCTTTTGTCAGGAAAACTTATGAATGTCTAGAGGGAGGGCGACTGGGGAGAGGCTGGGGGGTTTCCGAGGAAGGGCAGCTTCAGAGGCCTTCCCAGGACGCTGCTGCCAGCCGGAGGAATTGTTCTCCAAGGTCTCAGTTCATTGAGCTTGAACTTCCAAGCACGCCTGGTGCATCCTTGCACCTGTGAACCGGCCTGGGGATGCAGCTCACAGCCCTTAGAGGATCCCACAGCCCTGGGAGGGTCCCACAGCCCTGAGAGGGTCCCACCCACCCCCCAAAGGCTCCCCGACACTGCAGGTGGCCCAACTCAGCACCGAAACCCACAATTAAGGGCTCTCTGGTGGTGGGCACTGGTACAGACCACACACAGTTTAGTAACTGGAAATATGGCAGGATAGAAAACAGTTGCCTCAAATTTATTCCGGAGTAGGAAACTTAAAATCTGCCACCAGCTTGTCAAAACCTCTTTTGTTGTTGTTGTTGTTGTTTTCCTTTTTGGAAAAAAAAAAAAAAAGAGAGAGAGAGAGAAAATAGCTGGGGTTTCAATTCTCCCATGTTAAAATACTCAGTGGGGTCCTGTTCAGGCATTCAAAGAAAGTCTGATCTCCCTAGGAACCATCTGTTCCATTATCACAAAATTTGGCATGGAATTTTCCACTTGGAAACCAGTTGTGCCCTCTCCCATATCTTCCATCTCTCCTGCTCCAGGAGCAACCACAGTGGGCAGGTGACACGTGGAGATATATGTAAGGAGAGATGTAGGAAATGGGAAGAGGCCACTTGCAATCAGATTTCCATAAGTTGTCAGCAATCTGAGCTCTATGCTCAAAAGATTTGGGATATGTGAAAATGTGGCCCTAATCCTTTCTTGCTTAACAACCACTGGCAATTATTCACCTCTCACCCACCATTCCAAAGAAACCTTTAGAAAGCAAAGCTCCCCATCACCTGAAGCACAGACTAAGCCAGATCTGCTTCACAACCCATTCCATTGCAATCTTCTGCAGAGGAAAACATTAAGAAAAAAAATGTTGCAATTAAGTGATTTACCTTAACACCTATTTATGTGGAAGGTGACAGGAGTTTCTGGCCTATGGGGTGAGCCTGGCCTTGCTGTGTCTCTAACACCACTTTTGTTGTCCTGCTCTTCCACCCTCCACTACACAGGCCATCTCAGGAGTCCTATGGAAGAACATGGATTTACACTCACATATTATCTTCTCAAGTCTTTGGCTGGAGACATTCAGGAATGTTCCAGAAAAATTTCACCTTAATAAATTTCTATCAACATTTCTAAAATAACAGTGAAAGATTTGCAGCTCCAGCCATATTCTCTAAGCTTAATTTTGTACAAAGGAGCATCTTGCTCCTTTTTTTCTCCCCATTTACTGTAAACTTCAAGGTCAAAGAAGGTTTGATAGCTCCAGGAATAAACATTTATGAAGACAGACTCTGCACACCAGCCAAATAAAACTTGCTTTTAAATAAGGAATACTTACCTACACTAGGGAAACCTTTTCGTGGTGCCTGCTCCTGTCTAGTGCTGAACTGCCCTTTTAAGTGTAAACGCTTGTTTTATCATCATTTACACACACAGAACCATGGCAACAAAGAAACACTACAGTTGTATAATAGGAATGTCTGTCTGCTTACTTTCCATTGACCTTTTGCTTGGGAAAAGGAAATAATCAGAGCTTCAGCTGATATTGAATAAAATCTTCAAGACTTAACAGTGCCTAACAGCCTTTCTGCCTTGAAGCATCCTGTAGCATTTCTTCACTTTATGGATGCTCATGGACATGGACTGCACACTCCTGATACCTTCCTTCTCACAAAAAGCATAGAAATGTTAGGAAAACAAAATTACAAAGATATGCAAAGATTTTCCCAAGGATCACAGCATTCTAACATTTTCAAGATCCTTTCAGTGATGAAATTTCACAGGAAGCATCTCAGCTCCTCATTAGGGTCTATACAGGAGCAAGGAAGGCTGCAAGAGCCAAGGCACTTTTGAAGAAAAACTCCCTTGTTCCACCTTCAGGTCACAATTTGAAAGATGTGCAGCTTCTACAACTTCTATTGACTGTAAAATCATACTCAGCTCCCTGAGGAGGAGGGTCTTGATTTTATCCAAATTTACTGGCACTGGTAGTTGGACAATGTAATTTGCCTCATCTCCTGTCTGCAGCTCTCCCCCACAGCTGTCTCCTCTGCTCCACACAGGAATACTTGGGAAGAGACACTCCCAGCCATGTACCAAATATATAGATATAAAATTAAAAAACAATCATCTTTTCATATTCTAATGGGAAAAAAACACATGGAAAAAACCCAAATTATTGTTGAATGTCAAGAGGATCAAATAACTTATTTTTCAATTTTACTACTGACCTCACAGTGGGCAAAGCATCTCTGTAGCTTTGGACATGAAAGTAAAGCAAAATGTTCTGGAGGAAAAAGAGACAGAAAATATTTAGGAATTTAACTTATTGCATCTGGTGACTGATACACGAAATTAACTGAGACGAGGTCCATCATTATGAAATAAAAGTGCTCTTTCTGCTTGTGAGCTGAAGCTCTTTTAGAGTAACAGAAGCACCTCCAGAACGCTTTCCTAGATGCTGAGATCAGATACAGGGTCTGCATTATTAATCTGGCACTGGATTCTTTTCTTTCTTTACTCATTACTGAATCAGCCAGATGAAAAGATGATAAGTAGTTTTTGCTGGTGTGCACTTTTTTCCTCCTGTGACCAATATTATAGAAAGTACTCATGACACAAACTTCACCATTCAACAGATGATCATGAACATAATTTCTAGTGAATAGATTTTCAAATCCTTAGTTTTTCCATTTCTCCTAAGTCTTCATCTGACTGTGTCACTTTGATAAAGCTTAATAAAGCTGCCTAGCAGAAATCTTAAAAATATGCCAAAACCATGTTTTCCTTTCCTATTCCTTTTGGGGTTTTCTCTTCTGTTTCCTTTCCCTGCTTTATTTTTCAGAGAGGGGAAAAATAGGGCTGGATTGTTTTGACTAGAATCTTATTGGCATTACATACTGCAATTAAATGATCTCTTGGTGTCAATACACAAAGGATAAAACCCCGGTTTCAGGGAATTTATACCTTTGATTTTGGTGAGGAGCAGTTGGGTGTTTTTCCTTAGTCCTTACAATCTCCCCTCATGAGTGGTTAATCATAAAAGGAGGAAATATCTGACTGTATGTTTGTGAAGAACTATTCAAATATATACCACTTAGCAACTAAGTTTTGTTAAACATTTTTTGTCCTTTTCCGAGTTACTTTATTCCCAACAAGATATTAAGACCCAAGAAAAAGAAAGCTTTTCCTAAGAGAACAATTACTGCTTGAGAGCAGTCACCTGTATGTGTGTAAATTAATTGCACAAGGGATTATTTATTCTCTTGACGGTATTTTCAGGTAATTTCTTTTCACGATGATGATTCAAGGCCTGGAACATCTTTGTGCCCAGGAAAGGCTGAGGGGGCTGGGGCTGTTCAGCCTGGAGAGGAGCTCCAGCTGAGGGAACACAGGTAAGGGCAAAGTACCAGACAGAACATTATTCCTGATGAAATGGCCATGAGTGCAAAGTGTGAGATGATCTCTGGCTGTTGAGGAGAGCCCACCAGCCCTTTGGAACCCATCTGCAGAGCATCATCAAATCTCAGGCCAGCAGCTCCTGTGGGAATGGGCAATTCCCACAAGCCTTTCCTGTCCCTGATGGTGGCATCACAAGCTCACCGTGTAGGGGACAGACTCCCAGTTATCACTGGTCCCTCAATGGTGCTGGCAGCCACAGACAGTGGTGAGTGCCTGCAGCGGTGGTTTAAGCCCAGGAGAGGAAAATCACCCCCAGGAGCTCCAGCTCTGAAGGGAGCCCAAATAATTAGTGCAGACCAGTTCCTTAACTTCCATATTTCTGAAGTGAGGAAAGGTGAATCCACCCCTTTTATCTTTCTGCATCAAGAGCTGGAAAGGGATGCAAACAAAACATGCTCTGGGAGGAGGAGTGTGAGTGAAAAGCTGATGTGGAAGGCTCCACACCTGGGTTTTGTTTCTGAAACCATTCAACAAGCTGCACTTTCATGGTGCCCAAACACTGTGTAAGTAGAATAAAGAGAATGTTCTTGTCTCTTTGGATTATAAGGTGTTCACTGTGAAGCTATGTATGACACCTGGGAAGTCCTGAGTTTTACTCAAAAATACAAAATCCCCCATACTTCTGAAAATGATTTTATGACTGTGGGAATCAGGAGGACAGAACAGATAGAACCAAAGATGCTTCATGAAAGATGACAGTGGAAGTCTTGTCCTAAATCAGCAGCTCACAAAGAGCTGGCCAAAGGCAAAGAAATGAAACCTGCTGCTATTCCACCACCACCAATGTGAGCTCTCTATGCATGCCAGCTGTACTGTAACACTTGTGACTCTTGCACGTCCACCACCACATTTGTAGCTTGTAATTTGGTTTTCCTTGAGATCTTTGTTGTCTAGAGTTTCTCTACTTAGTTCCTCTTCATGATTCTCAGTAGAGAAATCATAAGCAAGAGCTCAGTCAGAACAGCGTGAGTGGGAGGAGCACGGATAGGACACCTTACACTCCCGGGCTGAGGGAGCTGCTGGAGCCCCAGGGTGTGCTGCAGCCAGGGCTGCCCCAGTGCTGCTGCTGCAATTCCACCAGGTATCTGGGGCTGGAAGAGTCTTGTGAAACTGGAGGCTTGTCCCTGTAAAAGCAGCTGCAATGGACAAATGGTTTAAATTAAAGAGCGAGCCAATCCAAATTTCTCCCTTAGGAAAGGGATGGAACGCAGCTATCTGAGAGCAGCTTTTGGGATTGCTGGGCTCCAAACAAAGCACTCGCAGGTGCTCGAAGGAAGGATATTTGCACTGTGCTGACTTATCAAACCACATGATTTACAGGGATGTGGGCAGACACTTCTTGAGCCATCTCAAGTTTAACTGGGCTGGGCCCATCCCTTTTATCTTTTGAACAAACTCTAGCTTCAAGTTTCACTTCTTACTAGATGTGGCTTACACCCTGTGGAAAAAAGGACTGATCCTGTCTGTTCCATGCTTGCTAATAACCGGATTTTTAATAAATCAGATGCCTCTGGCTCTGCTGGGATAGAGCCTGATGTTGGAAATAGGTGTGGGAAGGAAGGACTGTGAGTTAAAAAAGGGACTGAAAACATGGAAAGAGAAGGTTTCAAGACAGAAGTTCAGCCTTCATTATCATGGCACAGAAAAAAGGAGGGCACACATTCCCTAAAACATTGCTGGGGTAGGTAACCTCAGATTTCTGTAACAAAGTAAAATTGGGCCAATTTGTTGGGATCAGTGCTTCCCAAACGAACTTGCCACATGCCTGTTTTCAACACCAGCCAAATGGAGCGTGGGGACTGTTGGGTGACTTCTCTCAGGGCCAACCAGCAGCACCCAAGGGTTTGATCTGTTATTGTCTCAGCTGCTCAGACTAAATTGTCCATCCGATAATGACCCATCTAGTTTTTCTACTGGTGTTCCCAACATGACCTGGGATCTCCAGGCCAGGCTATTTGTTTGTTGTTCTCTTTTCCCAGGTAAACGCTTCCCAAACCCTCAGACAGAGGTTCAGCACAAAGGAGAGAAGCTTTATGATTTGAGAGCTTTATTGCATCTGAAAGGACAAAAGGAAAAGCAGCAAACATCCGCTTCTATCAACAACCAGCAGGAAAAGCACAACACAAAACTACCCTGGACACTGAGGAAACTCCTGTTTTGTGGCATCATCCTGCTGCCTGCAACTACAGTGAAAGTAAACATTTAATGGGGCAGCCCAAATATAATATGACTTTTAAAGACTTTTCTCCTTTACCTTTGACCTACACCTGTATTTGTGTATAAACCTCTGTACTTTCCACATTTAGCATGTCTTAATCTCCAGTCTGCTACTGAACAGATGTCTGATAGCCCCTGGTTGTCCTCTGCTGATGCATGCCCGTGCTCCCTGGGACACTCAAAAACTGGCTGAGTTATTATATAAGTAGGAACTCAATAACAAACATAATGTATAGAGAAATTGGGCTAACCTCTTCTACTTCTTTACTGGGTTTTCACGGGGGTTCAAGCATTAATTTTTGGGTTGTCAGGAATTCCGTACTTGGTTTCCCAGACCCAGGAGTGGTGGTTGCACGTTGTCACCCCATGGCTGGTATGTGGAATGCACAGGTCTGTCACAGCTATTGCTGGAGAATGGAACTTTTTAGCTCTCATGGTCCAGGTCTGCTCTTCAGTGAGCCCAAGTGGCAACCTGTGTTGGAGTTTGCACCAACTTCAGGACTTGGGGGCCTCAGAGGTTTGGAGTAACCCAGAGGGAACAAGCCAGTCCTGGCACGAGAGTCACCATTTCACACATTGCTAAACGGATTCCAGACTTGCTTTCTCAGTTATTTTATTAAAGACAAAAAAAATTGGGGTGTAGATTGGCATTAGACAGTGGTCCTCCTCTCTCTCTTGCCATCAATCCCTTTTTCCATGCTGTTGCTATTTCGAAACAGTGAAGGACAATGGTTTGCAATCTACCTTTGCTCATAAGCTGACACCTCAGCCCTGCTCTTTGCAGGGAAAATTAAAGCCAGGGATGATTTCTCTGATATCTTTGGTTTGTTAGAGAAGGCATTTCTATTTTGATTTGTCCTTGCCAACCCTGGAGCTGAGAGTAGTGTCTCTTACAAGGGTTCAGAGTAGTGGCTCTGACAGAAGCTCACTGGTGCTGTGGGGATGCACACTCAGCCAGACCCCCACTGCTGCCCTGGGACTTGCTTACAACAAGGCTCCAACAGTCTGAAATCAAACTGGAAACACCAGTGAGGATTCGAGGACAAGAGGGAGGAATTCACTGAGTTGAAGCAGTGGGAGCAGAACCTGCAGTGTGATGTTCACCAGTGCAATGGCTGCGTTAGTTATGGAGAGTCTGACTGCTCAGTGAGAGGGACTTTCAAGATCTCTGTTTCAGAGACTGTGAAGAGAACTTCCAGACTGAAATCATCATTGCTGCTCATGCAGAATAACATGACTTGCATTACTCAATTTATTTTTAGAATAAAATGATGCTTTCCTCCTTCCATCTCAGCAAAGCTGCTGAGAAATTCTGTTTTTCCTGTGGAGTTCATCTTTCTCAAAATTCTTATGGTAATACCTAAATATTCTTGTTATCTCCATGACTTCAAGAAGCCACAATTTCACTCAAAAGTACTGCAGAAAGTATTTTCTTGTAGGCTGGAGTAATTTTAAAGCTCCATCGTTAATCTCCTGAAGAACAAAGCCAAAAATTAAGTAAAACTGGTAAATACTTTTCCAAATGATTTTAATACTGCAGCTGGGAAAGGGAGTGTGTTGGACATGGTTAGTAACAGTACATAAAGAAAATACTTTTGCTTCAAAAAATAATTTTATATATTGTGACCAATTCAAATGACATGGCAGGATTGGGATGGATGTTTCTAAATCCTCAGCCTTGTCCACGGCATCCCAACATCAGCAGCCCAGCATCCACTCCTGGATCCATAGCAGCAGTTTCACCTCGTAAAGAGTATTTTTCTGTTGAGACTATCTGCTAGAAATTCATCACAATATTTAGACTGGATTCTGAAAGAAAATTTAAATTCCCACAAAATACCAGATTACCTACAATAACACTCTCTGTGCCAGTCAAAAAATACCCCTACATTAAAAATAAGTATTATTCAAATTACCTACAAGTACTGCTTAAGTACAAATCCAGGGGAGTTCCATTGAGGAAAAGTGAGGTTACATTCTGCTTTGGGAGAATTAATCTGTAGCAAGTATCCTGAAGTTTTTCTTTTTTATCTCAATGTTTTTCCACTCATTATTTCCTTCTCTTTGAATGAACTAGAGTTGACAAATTGTCCTGGTGCTATCCAAGCCACATGCTGCTTGACTTCATGGCACTTGTGGTTTTAGGGGATTCATTGTTTACAGAGAGAATCTCTTTTGCCGGGAAGATCAGACTTCTGATGCAATCCCATGAAACCCACAAACCACCTCCCTGTTCAGACCTTCAGGCTTGGGGTAATTTTTCTTTTTCTGCTGAATTCTTGGCAAATGTGTCAGATCACAAGCCATGACTAGAATCCCGAAGAAATATGAAAAATTTGTTTGGCAAAACCTCTGGAGATTGTTCTGCTTAATCTGCAGACGGCTCATTTCAGGTCCCGCGCTACTGTGGAAAATGGCTTTCCTTTTATTGATGTCCCCACCTCTCTCACCAGGGATATGCTTGTGAGGAATGAAAATAGATGTGTGCCTGGAATAGCTGAGAACTCCAAGAATAATTCTTACCACCTGTATCAAGCACATTCCTCTTCAGATCACTTAAAAGTCAAAAAGCATCTAATTCTCTTTCCAACATACCAAACTGAGTTTAAAACTCAACAAGTTTTGTATTCCTGACCAAGGCAGGCTGTAGATGATCCTCCTCAAATTATCTGAGACCTCACTGATTGCAAGGATACCCCTGCCTACCCAAGGGATCAAAGTGGTGTTTGTGTTGACATAGGAAATATGGGACAAGTTTTGGTGCTGAAATGTGCAGCATTTCCCATGAACACCATCCCCAGGGATGTGGATGTCAGTTCACCTCTAGATGTAAACCTGCAGTGAAGAAAAGGGGTTTGTTTTGAACTGGTGCCTTGAGTCAGCAGCCAGGGCTGCGCAGACAGACAAGATGGGATTTTCACACCATCATCTGTGTCCTTTGTGGACATTTTTGAGGAAAGATGTCAGATGCTGGTGAGCGCAGCCCTCCAGGTTCATCGAATCATGGACTCACAGAATGATTTGGGCTGGAAGGGACCATATAGCCCATCCCATTCCACTCCCTTTCCACATGGTCAGGGATAGCTTCCACTGTCCCAGGCTGCTCCAAGCCCTGTCCAGCCTGGTCTTGGACACTGCCAGGGATCCAGGGGCAGCCACAGCTGCTCTGGGCACCCTGTGCCAGGGCCTGCCCACCCTCACAGGGAGCAATTCCTGCCCAATATCCCATCCATTCCTGCCCTCTGGGAGTGAAAAGCAATTCCCTGTGTCCTGACACTACATGGCATGTAAACAGTCCCTCTCCAACCCCTTATGGATTTGGTTATTGTCTCTGCATGTACTAATGGTTATATTTTCTTTCTTGTTATTCTAGTACCGAAGTCACTCGTGTCTCTGCTCAGGTAGAAGAAATATATCCAGCATTGTTTAAGGAATCAGCCCTATGCAATAGATGCTAAATAACAAATCTCAGAGTGCTCCCCTAGTGAACACTGCGAG
Source organism: Thryothorus ludovicianus (assembly GCA_013397245.1). NCBI lineage: Eukaryota > Metazoa > Chordata > Aves > Passeriformes > Certhiidae > Thryothorus > Thryothorus ludovicianus. The sequence goes on from VZTB01008813.1 coordinate 101,786, forward strand.
GGCAGGGTGCCTTTGCACACACCCTTGGAAAACATCACCACAGCAGGAAAAATGAAAACCTACTTGGAAATAATTTGTTATACAGGAACCAAAAATCACTAATAAGGATCAGTAGCATTTAAAAAAACAGACACTATTTAAACCCTCTCCAAACCCCTACTCTCTCATCCAAATTTTGATTCCCCAAGCTCTACCTGATGTGCACTGTAATAAACAGCACCAGGGGGAGGGGACAGTGAGCAAATCCAGATCAATGACATGTGAAAAGCAGCTTCCCAGCATGGCATTGTTCCAGAGTTACATATGGAAATTAATATCCTAATTAATAAGGGGTCACAAAGCACTGAATATTGAGGGCAGGCAGAAATTGATGGAGTGCTTCTATGACATGACACACTGGGGGCACAGAGATTGGCAAAGATGTGGTAGATGTACAAAAATATTTGGAAAATTTTCTTGTCTTTCCAGTCCAATCCTCTGTCTGAGGATTAAATGCAAGGGTTTCACAGCACTCCAAGCCAATTTAGAACGATGGGATAAACCAGCTACCAAATCCACTCTGTCTCTCCATGTCCAGCATTCTTAGACACTGATGGAGCAAAGAAACTAAAGGGAAATAAACTGATAAACATGCCAGAAAATAATTTTGAGGGCTCATAATTCAGATCCAGTGAAAAAATTCTTTTTCATCCCTATTTTCTGCTTTCCACCAAGAGGTACAACACCCGCCAAGTTGAAACAATATTGGTTGAGCAAGCCCTGAGCCAGGTAAAAGCTGCCCTTCCACTGGGAACACCACAAGCAGGTTACCATAGCCTTGAGTTTCTGATGTTACTCCCATTTCAGCTGGTTTTCTACTTAAAAAGAACAATGCTAATTTTTACTACAGGAGGATTTCCCCAGACTGCTCCAAAATGAAAGATGTAGCCTGATTGTTTGGGGGATTGTTTGATTATTTGGGGTTTCGCTTGTTTGTTTTGGTGTTGAATTTATCATAAACTGATAATGGAAAATGTTAATCTTGAAATATTTTCAAAAAAGGTGAAGCTATAGTAGAGAAATCCTCTGGCTGCTCCCAAGAGTTAAACCAAGGAACAAGAACTATCCTTCAACAGCAGCTCTGGTATCCACCCAAGAAAAATTCTATCAGACTAGCCAAAATCATGAGTAAGAAGAGACTGAATTCACAAACATGTTATATGTGCAAATGTTAATCCCATGGTACAATCCATCTTCCAAACTCAGCTGTGTTTTGCCAGAGCCCCTCAGGGCAGGAAGGCTTTGGAGCAGTTGCCCACTCGTGGTTTCCACCCAACACTTGGCCATGGTAAAAACGACACATGACCAGGGCTGGGGAAGGAGATAAGAGGGAATGAGAGCTCTGGTGAGACAACCACTGCTTTTATCATCTCTGGGAGAGAGGGAGAGCTGTGCACAACAAAACTGCCAATGGCAAGTCAAAGGAACCAGTGCTGTAATCAAACTGTTTCAAACACTGGTACCAAGCCTGAAGCAAGGAAGCATCCTTAAAAGAGGGCAGCAAAGCTGGGTCGGAACTCTGAGCTCTGTGCCTGCCCTCAGTCTCTCCCTGTGGGCCAGAGTGGCAAAATATCAATTCAATGCCCTGGTTTTCAAGAGTCACACAGGGCTGGGATGGATCTCATATGAGGCATACAAGCAAGAAAACATCGATTTTTGTCATGCTAGTGCATCCAGCTCTGGAGGAGCTGGACTGGTGCTACTTTCCTCCTGCTCAGTGTGTTAAAGGCACCAGGCTCATAGTAGCCGCTGCTAAACCTCCCAGAATCCTCTCAGGTCTGGTAAATGACACTAAATAAGTCTCATTTTATCTACACAGCTTTCCATTTTCTTTGAAATCTAAGCTGCTTCCTAAACAGACCCCAAAACAAAATGTTTGAAGCCTGTTCTCGTGCCAGTGGCTCCATACCCTTTACTCATTCACAGCCCTGAGGGCTCTGCAGCCTGTCCTGCATCAGCAGTGCCCTCGCTGTCCCAAATCTGAGCAGTCTCCTGCCAAGTGACAGGGATTTGTGGGGACCAAAGTGTCTCCCCTCTGTCTCAGAGCCCTTCAGAAGGGAAAGGCTGCTGGAAGTTTGCATTTCAAGAAAAGTCTGGACGTCTTCATGGGAAAGAAACCCCTGGAGGGCTGGGGCACAGGCGGTGCAGGCCAGGGAGAGATTGCAGCTGGAGGAACAGATGTGTCTCAACTCTCCTCTTCAGGCCTCCATGAAGTGCAGCTTTGGAGAGAGGACCCTTGGGCTGATGAGGAGTGAGAAAGAACAGGTTCTTTTCTTCTCAGCTACTTTGAAGAGCTGGGCAGGAGAACACCTCCCAGTCCCAGAGAGCCAGGCAGGTGCTGCTGCCTGGTGTTGCCAGACAGGGCACCTGCAGAGTTCTGCCACAGGTCTGTCCAGCTGAAGGAAAGTGGTGATAATGCAAAAATAGAATGTCAGAGCAAAAGACAGAAACAACAGGAAAACACAGCTCTGCACAACACAAGCAGCTGCTGCAATGAAACATGTCAGAGTGTTGCCTCCACTCAGGGATCCTATTCTCACTTTAAAACTGGGTGGGTTTTATTCAGAAAAGAGTTTTTAAAAGCTCACTGAGCTCACACAACATCAAACAGTAAAATGTCCTGTTCACTGCTATTTTACTCTGGAAGAAAATCTGGTTTTAACTTTAAACCTCTTGAAAAGTTGGCACATGTCATTACAATACATTGCATGCTGGATACTTGATCCAGTGGTGGGTGAACTGCAGAAGAACAGAGCTTATCTGATGATTTTTTACTCCAGAAATAAGGTTAAAACCAAGGGGTTGTCAGATTAATGAGAATTTTAGCCCTTCCTGGACTCCCTAGTCTTGTCTTAATGAGTGATGCTAAAAGAGGGGTCTCAAATTCAAGTTTTTACAAGGGTATCTGATCAATCAATACCTAAAGCTTGGACAGAATCCTCCCTGCAGACTTCATCAAGCCCCCTCACAACCCACAGGGACAGTGCAAGGAAAATCCCCTAGAGAATGCTTTAAAAAAACCAAAAACAACAACAACAACAACAAAAAAATGAAATCAGAAGGGAGGGATTTTAATATTTCAATCACCAAACTAAATCTTAATATTAAACTGCAAATTCTGATCATTACTCAGAGAACAATTTGGAGAAAGTTTGTTTATAACATTTCATGAGGACCTAGAATGGACTTCATAGAGGAGTGAATTTGTATAGAATCACTGGATGTTTTGGGTTGGAAAAGTCCTCGGGGATCATCCCATTCCACCCTTGCCCTGGACATGGACACCTCCCACTGTCCCAGGCTGCTCCAAACCTCAATGTCCAGCCTGGCCTTGGGCACTGCCAGGGATCCAGGGGCAGCCACAGCTGCTCTGGGCACCCTGTGCCAGGGCCTGCCCACCCTCACAGAGAACAATTCCTGCCCAATATCCCATCCAGCCCTGCCCTCTGGCAGTGGGAAGCCATTCCCTGTGTCCTGGCACTCCATACTTACTTGTTAGCCAGTAGTTACTTTCCGTCTCTTATGTAGGATATGAGACACAAAAATGTCCCCTCTTGCAGAGATCTCATCAGATACCGTCTCCTACACAAAACTCCAGATAACAGAGGCTTCATGAGCTGGGCTTCCATCCTTGGGGACACAGTTCCTGCAGACCTGGAACACCTTCCTGAGCCCAGGGCTGAACACACTCCTGAGCTGGAAGAGACCTTCTTGTTGCTTTTTTATATTTCTTTTATAAAATTTACTTTGGGGCCTCTGTTGATGTGCCAGGGGCGACAGAGAAAGCAGCAAGTGAGGAAGAAAGAGCCGCTGGCAGCAGGCTGTGGATGTTGTGCAAGAGATCTCAGAGTTGGAGATGGTTTGCAACACAGACACAAAGCACCCCGTAAAATGTTTCAGATCTCCTGAGCACAGCTCCAATAGGCTTTGAAGTGTTGACATCACATAAAATGAAATGCATTGCTGTCCAAATTATCCCATTGGTTTTTTTCCCCCTCTCCTCACTTTGATGGCTTCTACAAAGCATTTTATATGGTTGAATAAATGTGAGTAACTCTTTACAAGTAAATGATTAAAAAAAAAAAAAATTGGATGCTTGCTACCAGGCTCTCTCAAAAAAATCCCGTGTGTTTCCAAATACTCTGAGTACAAGATGGTGTGATGCAGCCTGGTGGGTAAACAGCCCTGGAGATGAACCTCTCCAAGGCACTGGGGTTTTTCAGCCTCAGACAATCGCTGCTTCCCAAATTAAGGATCAGCTTGTTGACTAATTGACACCATCTATCAAAAAATCAACTCTCTTGCCTCTCAATTACATTCTGTCTTTTTGTGCAAGTGTTTGTGTGAGGTTTTCAAAAATAAAATTTGCAAATTAAGATTAATTTCTAACGGGAACCTTGGCCAGATCTCCCTCTCTGTTGCAGCAGATGGACTTTTGTGTGAAATATTTTTCCTTAGTTGCTATAGAAACATGCCAACATATTTCTGCTTAAGTGATTTGCTGGAGAACTGTTTGTTGTGTTGCCCAATGCTGACAGGAGTGAATCATTTTTAGTCTTCAGTCAAGGCTGATTAAAACCTGGTCTCTGAGTTTCTAACTGCTGCAGACTGCTGCTTACAGGGGGGACATCCTGCTAAAGTCATTATGGCTGGGACATTTGCAGCATGCCTTGAAGCATGTGGATGAGGCAGGTGGAAGGTTAGAGCTACAAAAATGACTAAAAACTGAGAAAAACTCAAGGCTGAAACACAACTGGATGTAAATAACAAGGCAGAAGTCTTATGATGAACTTTATAAAGATGATTTATAGGATAATTGGTTCTAGAAGCCAGTTATAACAGAAACAATCCCCAAATGACATTTTCACATGAAAGGACAGGTCATGTGCCTTCCAGAAGATGTTTGAAGGAATGAACCAAGTCACTCCATGTCAGTCACTGCAAGGACCCTGCCCACAGCCAAGAGCAGTCAGACTGGCCCCATGCAAGTCCCACACCACAAACACAGCTCAGGGCATCCCACCAGTGATATTTTCAAACAAATTAGGGCTGAAATGCTTTGCTATTCAGAACCCAGTGAACCCAACCTTAGCAGCAGCAAACTGAAGATGCTGGAGGCAGAGAATTCCAGAATGGTTTGGGCTGGAAGGGACCTTAAAGCCCATCCCGTGCTACCCTCTGCCATGGCAGGGACACCTTCCACTATTCCCAGGCTGCTCCAAGCCCTGTCCAGTCTGGCCTTGGACACCTCCAGGGATCCAGGGGCAGCCACAGCTGTTCTGGGCACCCTGTGCCAGGGCCTGCCCACCCTGACAATGATGGATTCCTTAGGGGACAGTCAATGTGCAGCTGTGTGACTGATCCAAGCATTGCCTCTCCGTGAGTCTGTGTTCCAGACAGAGGAGGTTCTGCCTTAGAAACTGAAATTAAAACCTTTTCCCCTCAGTTTTTCAGGAGCTGATGCTGAGGATTATTTCACCTATTCTCCCACAGCCTTGCTGTGCCTCAATTCTCCCCCTGTAAGACTCAGCAGAGTTCACACTGTTCACAGGCCACTGCTGTGGGACCTGCTCCTTAAATTTTCCAGTGAGAAGGAAATGATCACACAGTGGTTGGAGGCTCACAGCATCTCAAGAAGGTTTGTGGAAAGAAGCAAACCCTGAGATTAGACAGAGGAAGCAATTCCCACTTCCCTCAGAAGCCAAACTGTGATACAGCCATGCTATTAAATTGCTTCTTAGATATAAATTAAATTGACAATAATCTGACATGTAATTGAATGTTTAAAATATAGTTTTTAAAGAATTTTTCTGCAAAGCTGGCTGCCCAGCCTGCCTCTTGTGAGATACCAAGAGATCTACTGCTCAGGGTTAGCTCTGAGTCCTGTGCTGGTGAGCCCTCAGAGTTGTTTATAACGGCCTCTTTAACTGGCATTTACTCTCTGCTTTAACATTTTCCTCATTTCTGTCCCTATTTTTGAAGCACACTCCCACAGTGGCTGCTCTCCAACTCCTCTTACCTCCAAGAGAAGGCAGGCTACCAGCTACCTTTATAGTTTCAGCCAATTTTTCTGTTTGGATAGCTTACAGGGGATCTTAGTTGATGGAATAGTTGATTTTCTGCCCATGGCAAGCATATGAGTCATCCCTCCAAAAAACATAACCTTGCTGTCCCTCTCCAAGACATGGAGAGGCCTGAGGGGCCAAAAGGCTCTCTGGATATAGCTGAGGTTATAATGTTATTTTATATATATTTATATATATTTATAATGTTATCTTATGTCCAAGATTTGTATGATTTAAAGGTAAATGCAGGAGGTGGAGGACCAGGGAAGTCCACCCAGAAAGTAATTTGGTTTTTGGTCCCTTGAAGATGAACCCAGGAAGATATTAACAATATACTCTGGAGGAAACACAGGCAGAGGAGTTAAACACTGCTCTCATCCAGGCTCCTTCACTACCCAGCTTGGAGCCCTCAAGGAGAAACTCAGATTTTCATCATGTGGTGCTCCCATGTCTCCCAGCACATGCAAACTCAAACCTCCACCCTGTGTCACTTGGGAAATTGGCATTTTTATGCCCGAGGCATGAGGATCTGTGGCAGAAGACAATGTCTTACAAAGAAATGTTCAGATGTGTCCCCCTCTGCTTTGCTGAGCCTGCACATCTAGGAGAGGACACAATCCAGTCAGGAGCAGCCTCACCTCACCTCAGAGTTTGTAGAATTACAGCAGGGCTTCAGGCTTGGGAGTTCAAGTACCTTTGATGGGGGCAGAGGCAAGTTTGGAGACATTTATTAAACTGATTCTCCAGGTACTTCTAAAATAGTAACAGTAGTCAAAATTCCCTCCCAGTCCTCATGTATCTCTGTAGTTGTGGCGCATGAACTTTTCTGGAGGCTCCAGCCCTGGAAAGTGTGATGCATGTTAATTTGGACAGGTAGATTGTCCCACTGAACTCCATCAGATGTCCTGCAGATTGATGGAAAACACTGCTCTGCTTTCTTTGGCATTGGGTGACAGTTTGGAAGCATTCTTCAAGAACTATGAAACTAAAAAAATTTTGGCTGAATGTCCTGTTTCTGAAAAGAAACAATCTTCAAATGTTTATCCTCATCAAAGACATCCCCTCTGATAGACATAGGAACTGGGCAGACCCCCAGGTCTCCTCCAGGGTGGAATCTCCTGCTCTGGAGTTCCTTGGTTTGCCTCTACCGTGAGTTTCAGGGAGCTCTTGCATTTATCAAAGCATGGTTCTGTTCTCCTGCTCTTTGTCTTTCAACAGTGATGGAGACATGGATGAGTAAATACAGATAAGGGGTAGACTCAAAGCAACAGGCTCCAAATTTCTTGTGAATTTAATAGGGCATTTGGTAGAGTAACAGTGCTCCTGTCACAGGAACTCAAAGCAGGTATCAGGTCTCATTTAAATTACCAAAGGCTTTCAAAGGCTTTTTTTGAGGGACACAGAAAATAACAAAGGTTTGGTGAAAGCTCTGAGGTTTCTCCTGCAACAGGAGGTGGAACATCTTGGGAAGTGAAATTCTATATGATCCTTTTACCTATTCCTCATGGAAAGGGTGGTCAGCCTTTGGAAGGGGCTGCCCAGGGAGTTGGAGTCCCCATCCCAAGCCCTTAGGACACGTTGTTTCAGTTCTGGGAAGCCTCCAAAAGAAAGGATATCTTTTCCATTATCCCAGAAATCCTTTGCCCACTCCTGGTAGATTCTTCTGCGCTGACCAAATCTCTTCATCCCTGCTGGTTACTCTCCCTCACAATTATAGCAAGTTCTTCAACAAGCACTCTCTGCATGAAAATAAATTTTGTCATAACCGTAATTCCAGCTCAACCATCCATCATCTCAGCTTATTCAGCCTCAGAATAAATATTATTATATTTAGGATTAATATTATTATATTAATAAATAATTAATATTATTATTTAGGGTGCATTTGAAGCAACCCTAATCCCTACCCTGATTTGATTCCTGGGTTTCTGTGGAAGCCACCAACCTCTGTTTCCCTGCCAAAGGAATGACAGCTCTTTAGACACAAGGTCCCTGGGAAGAGCTGTGACTGTCCCTCCTCTGGGAACATTTTTGACTAGGCAGAGAGGAAGCACATTTCTAGGTTGACTTGGCTTTTCCCCATGAACACACAAGTCAGAATTTTTCAAGACAAGAGAATACCATCTTTTTCCATGTTTGTGCTTATTATGGTAATATCTAGCTGTGAAAATGGCAGAGGAAATTTAATTTGAGAGAAATCCATAAACAAGAATGACCTTATCCAGGGCAGAACTCTGTAAGTTCTGAAGTGTTTTGGAGGTAATGTGGTGTCTCTTTCCACCTGTAACTTCTGGAAGGGTCAGTGGTGGGTGTGAGAATGCTGCCCCTGCACACAGCCCCTCTGAGGAGTCTCTGGGCTGAGCAGCAGAAGGGAATCCTCCCTTTGGCTTGGGTGGGAGGCTCTGCTATAAATGCAAATACTGATTGCTGCCATTTTCAGAACTACAATGATGAAGAGGAACAGAGAGATTCAGGAGCTCGGCAGAAGAGACCCAAGGCTGTAAGTCTCTGGACTGGGAACTGTCTACAGAGATAGGGACCTGCTTCCTGAAAGTCACAGCTGGTGCTGCCAAATGGTTCTTAGAACAAACTCTGTGTGGATCTGCACCAAGACTGCATTACTGAGTAGCACCAAATCCCAGTAACTTCAGAGATGCTCTGTCCAGGGTTTTCTGTTAGTCCCTTGGAAGTAGAACTAGTTCTTACTGCATATAGCAGACTAATAAGATATTTTAAAAAATGTTATTTTTGAAATGCTACTAAAAACTGGTGATGCTCTTAAAAATGCCACCTTGCACAGGGTCACACGAACCGTCCCATGCTGCCTCATGTCAGAGCTCCATGTAGGTAGTAGATGATTAGGAAAAAACCTGTAGTGTTGCAGTGATGATGGCCCAGGTACCACATAAGCTGGGAAAGGGACACCAGTGACCCTGTGCAGAGCTGGCAGCCTGTCCTGCTGCCCTCAGGGCTGTGACACAGATGTGCCCCCAAGGCTGGCACAGAGATGTGACCCCAAGCTGGCACACAGATGTGCCTCCAGGCTGTGACACAGATGTGCCCCCGGGGTTGAGACACACATGTGCAGCCCGGGGCACTCAGCCAGGGCTCCCCTGCTGATTTGGATGCATTCAGATACAGGTTGCCACTACATTTCACATATGTCACCAAAATGAACATCTGACAGCCATGGCAAGAACTGCAAACATTGGTTTCTCCCTTCCCCCCTCCTTTTCCTAATTAGCAAATTCATTTTGATTGTGCTTATGTTACTCTTGGATTTTATTTTATATTCACTCAGATACTCAGGGAAAGTATATTTGAGTTCAATGTATGAATGTTCACACAAAAAATGCAGCATGAGATGCAACACCAGGTTGCACCAAAGCTGCTGCCAGACTGACACAAACAATCCAAACAGAATTTATCCAGAGCTTTCCCTGCACAACCATGTACATACATGCAATTACGTGTGAAAGCAAAACCCACAAATTTTATTTTAAGCTTTTCTCCAGCCAACACACCTTCTGTTATTAGTCTAATTTTCCTGGATCCCTCTAGGGAAGACAGTCTACTTTTTTCCCAGTGCCTTCTCCCAGTTCTCTTGGTTATAATAATTACGCTTTATCCAGCCTGGGAGCAATGAGACCTCATTTGCATTAATCACAAGTAATCAACATATGCAGTATTCCAAACGTGGAAAGTCCTGTTGGAAAAAATAATTCCCAGTGAGACATAGAAATGTGCTTTTATTCACCATGTGCTTACATAGCATTAGCAAGACAGGACCCTGGGGCTGTAAAAGAGACCTGACCAGCCCAGTCCTGAGGCAGCCACTGCAGCAGGGAGTGCAGAAGAGGCCATCAGCACTGCTGTGCACTCTGTGGATGATCCTCCCCATCTCAACACGGACCAAGTCCTTGTTCCCAGGCTGCTGAGGCCAGCCCATGCTCCTGAGGATGCCCAGGGAAAAAATCTCCACCTCTCATCAGCTGTGGGAATGAAGAACTCTTGTAACAACTTGACCTGAAGAGTTTTACAGAGTATCTTGAATGAAATTCCTCAGCAGCTGGAGCTAGAGTTACCCAGATAGCTCCTGGAGTAACAAACGCTGCACAATGGAAAATCCTCAGCTTGTGCGAGTGCCCGTGGTCCCCCTGACTCCACCTGAATTGCCTCCCCTCTTTCCATTGCAGCCCTCCCCCTTCGCTTTAGGAAAGCTCAGGAGCTGTAGCTGCTGCCATTTACTCCCAAAAATCCAGACTATCCACTGAAGTAAATCACTCTGCCACCACAATAATTTCTATCAGCAGAGATCTGACTTCAAGTTACATTCTCATGCAGAAGTGTTAACCTGGATTCCTGAAAACTGAGCCCTCAGAGTGTCCCTAAGTGTTGGAGCTAAAACACAAAAAAAATCTGGGGGTTTAAACAAAGCCCAGCTCAATGTGCTGTATTTATGAATAGTCCCCGAACCCACCACCTCCCACCAGTTTACAAAGAACACTAAATTACAGACAGTGATGATAAGAATATGCTTCCTTCAATCTGGTCTTTAAAATTCTTTACTCAATCCTTGGAAACCTGAAATGAAATATTATTTATGAAGTCCTGCAGTAAGAGCACAGTCTGGGTGTGATGAATTACTAGCAGCAAGCTAAGGTTTTAATTTTTCTCCCAAACACAGAATCCAGTCCTTCGTGTGAGCTCTCTCCTCCATGGCTCTGTTGCAGAGGTCTCTGCAGGATCATTGCCCTCCTTTGGCCTCCTCTGGCTGCCAGCAGGAGATGCCAACAGCCCTGAAGGGCTGAGCACAGCCCCAGGGGGCAGCTCTGGTAGGAATATACAGAAAAGGCTTCACAGTAAGGGGGTCATGCAGCAGGAGGGGACAGGCAGGGGAAGGAGGGCAGGTGTGACCCCCACTCAGAAAAAACTTCTCATCTGATGGCTCAAAACACAAGACCACAGAAACCCAGAATGGTTTGGGGTGGAAGGGACATTGAACATCATGTCATCGCTGTCCCAGGCTGCTCCAAGCCCTGTCCAACCTGGCCTTGGACACTGCCAGGGACCCAGGGGCAGGCACAGCCTCTCTGGGCACCCTGTGCCACGGCCTCTTCACCTCACGGGGAACAATCCCCTCCCAATATCCAGTGTAAATCTTCTCTGCTTCATTTTAGGACCATTTCCCTTTGTCTTATCTCTGAATCCAACACACAGGCAAACCCAGAGGGGATGAACACATCTAAGGGACAGTTCTGGGGACATGGTGGGTGTGGCTGCTGGAGAAGCTGCATTTGTTGATAGCAGCTCATACTTAATCAGTTTATAAAACAGGAACAAACAAAGTGTCAGGGTCCCTATGTGCCAACACCTCCCTCCACTGTCACCAAAGGACTTAGAACCTGCACAGCATTTTAACTCTAATGTTAATATTAAAAATATTCTGCATTCAGTAAAAATATAAAGCTCTTGTTTGAGAAGCAAAATTTAGGACCATAAGCAGAACTGCCATTAATGCTGCAAAAATGCTCATCCTTCTCCAGCAGGGTTCTCCCTGAAGTCTGAGCACAAATGACAGCCTGTGACTGTGAAATAAAATGAAGCTGTGATTGTTTGGTTCCGTGCAACTGCGGGAAGAACAATTCACTCCAGTGAACATTCAAAATTCAAGGTTGCTGCCACCTCTGAACCCATTTTGACACTCATTTTTCTACCTTACATGAACAATGTTTCATCTGTTCTGAGGCTGAGTCATGATTTTCTTCCCTAAATAGAAAGGTTTTAATGTTCATTATTTATTACTTTAAAATGGCAACTATCCTTTATGTGTACATAAACTGTGAATCCAGGTGAGAAAGTCAGGAAACATACTTCATATTTCACTTATTCCACATGGTTATGAAGTGGGGTTCAATAGAAACTGTATGAGAAATGAAAGCAGAACACATATTATGAACCCATGTAATTGAGAAAATGTAGGGCTGGAAAAGGACAAATCAGATGGATGGTGTTTACATGTTCCTGTAATAGAACTTGGGCTAGAGACTATAGAGTTGCACAGTAAAGTTCTCAGGAGTCAGCTTAAATTCATTAAGTTGTTAAAACTTTCCTGGGTATGAGATGCGCTGGTAGCACTATTGCATTGCAGAGCAACCAATTCCTAAAATACCATCTCCTCTTCTCCCCAAAGATGAGACATGCAGGGTAACAAACTCATAACTGAATCATATATCATTGGCATAACTTTCAGAAAAAATTGGTTTCCATCACTTAATTTATGCGTATTAATTGGTAGGACAAGATGCAGACATAGTTCATGTCTGACATGGGACAGTAGATATTAAAATAGGAGACCTGGAACCCTATTATCACAAAATTTAATGAAAGTATGTTTTTCTCCAGAGGAAAATGTATTTTTCCCGTCTGACAGTCTGTCCTCTTCACACCCTGTGTTTGGTCAGTAAAATGTCCAGTCACCATTTTTTCAGTAAGTATTTCAGATTACACAGGAGAAACCAAAAAGCTGAAGACAGGAGTTACACAACTCCTGTTTGTGTGTAATTTGGAAAAAACAAAATAGAAGGAGACATTATTAGTAGTAGCTGAGTGGTGAATGGGAGCCATAGGTTTGAGTCTGGCAATAAACCAAGCTCTGCATCAGCGCTGAAGAAAGACTTGGAGACCCCTGAGGACAAGTGAGCCCCACCTGTGGAAAGAAAGGACAGAATGAGACCCTCTGTGTTCAGCACAGTTCCTCTGTCCCTGCTGCTGTTTCAGGGAGAGCCCTGGCTCAGGGCAGACAGTGCCAGCTGCCTCCCTGCAGGCACCTTGCCCAGAGCTGCTCTGGCTCTGCCAAGTCACCCCCTTGGCACAGCAAGTTTCTCCAAGGAAACTCAACTGTCCACGGACACATAGCTCTTCTCAGAAACACTTTTTAAAAAGAAGCCCCTGCCCCAACATGCACAGCTTGGATTCCAATATACCATCTCTGTCATCCAGGACAAAATCTTTGCTTAAGTGGTTTGCTCCCAGAAACCAAGAGATTTTCTGGGAATTTCTCTTTTCTCTTACATTGCTTGGGAACCACTGCAAAGTCTCTCCAAACATGAAACACTCTGAGCCTGAAAACCTCAGCAGATGGCATGAAGGTGTCTCCAAGTAGTAGCTGGTGTTGGAGAAATGGGTTGGGCTGATGACAATCTTGGACACAGGTCCCTTTGCGCAGCCACAGGCAGCAAATGGCAAGTGACATCTGCTGTGGTTCCCTTCCCTGACACAGCTCTCTCGTGCCCTGGTGGCTCAGGAGAGGGTGGAAATTAATTCAAACTATTTTTATTGGCCTGCTTGTTGCTACACAACACATCATTCCATTAGAAAGAGGAACATTGCAGTTCCTCTCATCCCCTTCCAGAGACATTTCAAATAGGTGGAGGTTTAAATCCCACAAGTGAAAGCTACAGACATAAATTCCACATTTGTTTGTGTGAATCCACACATGGCCAACCTTACAGAATGCAAACCAAACCCTAATAATGGGACCCAGATTGAAATGAAAACCAGCTCTCCAGAATGAGAGACAGATTCTCGTGTCTGAGAAGTTTGCAGTCAACTACAATAAAAATCAAGCTCTGCAGCCCAGCCAGCCCCCAAGCCTTCATAAATATCACTTTTCCCTTGTTTTATTGTTAGCAGAAGCAGCTTGGCAGTGGATGCCACCACACTATTAGTAAACACACGTCATTATAAACACAGAACAGAGATCATAATAACCATCAAGGAAAAAGAAGGAATGAGTTACACAATCCACAAACTCCTAAGAAAACAATTTCAGGAATATAAGGCAGTTCCAGCTGGAAGTGTCACTGTGGCACCCCACACCTGACACATTCTGCCACCTCTCCCTGAGCTTTGATGCTCTATGTGAAGACAGAATAGCTGTAAAAACGATCTGGTGGGTTCCTGTATTGTCTGAAAATGACTCCACATCAAGAGACAATTTCTTCCCTGCCAGACTGGCAGAACCAGCTGGGTTTACAAGAACCAGGCCATGATCATTCTGCCCTTTAACGGCCACAAATAATAACAACACATGTTCTGAGAAGTGAAATGAGCTAGTGCTTCTATGGGATCCATCCATGCAAGGGACCAGAAACTCTTGGCTGCCCAAGCATCTGTGAGAGCCTGATGATTCAAGGAATGGTATTTGAGTTCAGGACTCCAGCGAATTCTTGCAGAATTGTAAAGGCTAAAACTGTGCACTCCTGATGCTGGTTGGCTCTGCTGCCCCTCAATGGCCCTGTTGGGAGGGGAAGCTCTGGTCAGCTCATCCCTCTCCTGCAGGTCCTTCCTTGCCTTTGGTAGCTGGCAAGAAAGTAAAATGAGTGTGGCTATACAGCAAGACAGTGCCAAATGAAGCATAACAGAAAGAGGAGTCTGTGATTTGTCATTTTGGCGACATTCACAAAAATTTATTCTTTCCTACATGTTCCAGAGTCCTCTTGGACCTGTTTTAAAATAGATGGCTTTGCACAAACGTGGATCAGTGTCTTTATTCCTACAGAAAAGGAGATGGAAATATGCCTAAGAATCCTTTGCACCCTCTACCTGATAGGAAAAATTTCCCACAGTTTGTTAAAGTTCTCAGTATTGGATGCAGATGAGTGACAATTTCTCAGCAATTTTAGCAACATCCCTATGGAATTCAGAAAAATGGTTTGAAGTGATATTTTCCAAGAGCAATTGCTGGAGAAAGCTTCTAAAGCCATCATGTGCAGTTCAGAGAGAACACCACTAACTGGGCTGCTACAGCCCATGGCCCACTGCTCCTCCGCCTCCTGTCCTGCTATGGATCATCCCAGCAGGCACAATTGCCTCTGGAATGTCCACTCCTGTGGAAGGGACCTCGGGAATGCCCATATGAGGCTGGACAAGACATGCATGTGCTGAACATCCCATTGCAGCAGAGGTTGAGGCTGAGCCTTGAAGGGCTCACATGCAGACTTGGAGTGCCCCCTTAAAATAAGGGGGAATTCACACATCTGGGGGCTGTTTTTTCACCTGATCTCCAGACTCAGTAAGGCCACAATGAAGGGATTTAATTTAAGGAACCAAAGGTGCTGCACAGCTTAAAACAATGTTTAAAGATCATAAAACAATAAGACCTGCAGAAAAATACTGTATCTCTAGCATCCAAAAGTACTCCAGCACAAGAAAGCTGAATGTTCTCGGTCTCAATTAAAAAAAGGACTAAATGAAGCACACAGTTGTTCAGTACATGATTTGGGGTTGGTATAAGGCACAATAAAGTGGCTATCCCAGTGTCACAGTATTGTTGAAGGGCTGGAGCAATAAAGGCAGATGGCAGCAGTGCAGCAAACAGGGCTTAGTGCTTGGCAAATTGTAAATTCTTCTCTGAGCAGCTCAAGAAAACCCAAGAGTCTTTCAGTATCACAGAATTTTCTACTCCCATTCCCTTTGCTGACAAAAATGGCATATTGTCAGGAGAGGGGACACATTCACAGTGAAATTCTGACTGAATTTTGATACAAAATCTGAGCCAGACCTACAGAAATGGAATAGAAATACAGCTTCTAGAAGTGGAAGAATCACAGCAATCAAGCCTCCATAAACTATTTGGTGTTTGATGCTGTATTTATCATAACAGTAAAATTGGACATTAATATTAATTCTGGATTAAAACCATCTCATTTTGTTCCCCAAAATTTTGCATGATTTTACTGTAACTGTTTGGAATGGTGTCTTGGTTTGAATGACAGGTGTCTGCTAAGGAAGGCAGGAGCCTTACTTGGAATGGAGAATGTAAACCCTCTCCCTCCAAATTGTTAAAATTTTGAAATTAAGGGGCTCTCAGGTGTTGCGGGGGCTCTCAGATACTGCAGGCCCCTCCCAGATGATTCCCTGCCAGGTTTGTCAATCATTCCTCCTTTCCACGTCCTGACCCCTGATGAGCTCTGTCTGTCAATCCTGGCATTCCAGCAGGCTGTCGAGTGACTGGCAGAATCCAAAAGATGCTTCCCACCCCTAGAGGAACATTGGGCCATCCAAGTGTCCTCTGTCCCTTAGGACCTTCCTGGTTGGTGTCACCTGTGTTCCTTCCCTCCTCCTCTCCCCTGGTTCCAAGGCCCAGCAGCCATGCTGTGGGAGTTCTGCTGGAGCTGTTGTTGGATTCACAGGCCCTTGGGCCAGGAATAAAACTTTGAGTCTAAATCTTCCATCAGGCTCCTTTCCTTCACCATCGTCTTGGAACCTCTCAGTGGAAGGTGACCCTGAGCTCCTGCAGGCCTGGCCTTGTCTCCAAGCCCTCAGCTGTGACATCCAGCGAGCCTGAGGGACCACTGGGGTGAAAACACCACAGAGCTGCCAGACAGGCAAACAGCAAGGGCACAGCTCAGGTACAACCTCCTGGGAATATTGGATCTAAACTCAATACTCAGGTAGAAAAATGGGGATAGGAATAACAGTTAGGAGAACTAAAATAAAAATGTAGTAATACAAAAAATACAAAAAAACAAACCCACTGACAGAATCAGAATCCAACCTGACCCTCTGTGGGTGTTGGTAGCAGTCCCATTCAATGGTGGCTGCAGCCCTCCTGGAGCAGCAGCTGTGGCTCTGTTGGAGCAGTGATCCTGGAGAAAGGTGCAGCCTCTGCTGAAGGTGCAGTGGTGATGGATGGGCCTGTTCTTCCTCTGGGAGTTCAGTGGAAAAGGCTGCTTGAGGTTCTAAGTTTCAAGTTTTTATCCAGGTAGGGATGCTTGGCTCCTCCCCTGGATGGAACATTTCCCAATGGGATGATGGAATTTTATCAGTGACACTCACTGGCCCATGAGCAGAAGATCTCTCCCTGGAGGGAGGATGGGTTGTGGAAGAGAGAAAGAAACTGCCCCAGCTGGTTTCTTATCAGCTGGGCCATTGACAGAAGATTACACCACCCCTCACCCCAGTTCCAACAGATTGTGATGGAATACACACTTATGGTTACATTTTGCACTGCAACCCAAGACAAATATGCTCACAGCAGAATAGAAGTGATAATGTGAACAGGGAATAAATTCAGTTGTGCTTTCTTGACTCTGATAAGAAAGAAGGTATCTCTGGCAGACAAGACTCACAGGCAGCTGGCCCATGAGACACTTGGGGAGTACGCTAGAAGAACAAGTGGGAAAATATCATGGCAGTTTCAGGTAAAGAAATTGGATTAATGATTTTAAATGAAATTATATTTGGCTTTGACACTGCTTGTGGTGTTGGTGAATCACCCATAATAATATACCCAGGACAACAACAGTGACAGGCAGCACGTAAAGATGATCTAAAAGTCTCAGCTAAGATACAGAGTTAAACAGAACCAACCTGGTTTCAATACAACTAAGTAAATGTACACATTTTCACAATAATTTGTGATTTAAGATGCAACTCTTGCACATATTCCCCATCTAAGAAAAAATAGAGCATCCACATTGACTACTTTTGCCTATGCTAAAGATCATTATTTTCATATTCTTCTGGCTACCAGAAATAATGCCAGGAGCTGGAAGAATTGCTTCTGGAACATGAATATTGTGTCCTTTTTCCCGAATACAGCCTGCTACCACTGATGCCACAGTACCTGGGAATTCCCAGAGTGGCAAGCACAGGCAGCTCCCAGCAATTCTCACTAAGTGAAGGTGCTCAATGCCTTGGACAGCACAGCCAAGAGGAAGGATTTCAAGTAGAAGAGAACAGTGTAACTTCATTTAAAGGAGTGGTGCTGTGCTAAAATGAGCTTAGGACCAACTAAAATTGCCACCTCCTCCTACATTGCCCCTTCCTCACTTTCAACATATGGACAGCATAAGGATTATAGACACTTTTGACTAACATTAATTAATTATTTACTTTCTCTATTAAGAAATTAACACAGGAGTAGAACACTATCTTTCTTTCAATAAAAAAAAAAAAAGGGGAAAAAAGAGCGAGTCTGTTTATGAATGCGGCTTGGGAGGAGCCTGGCAGAGCAGAGGAGCCCTAATGCCTTAATGAAGATAAGCAGATGAAAAGGGCTACTGTGGATTGCCACTGCCTTGCAGTTAAGTGGTGGATTTGGAAAATAATTCCTCCTGATTCATATTCTGGTTACATACTGGTTCTTCAGTCAATTATATGTCACCACATAGGGTTTGAGAGCGGATTCCTGAGTAAACAGCCAACAGCAGAGAAATTAGCTGGGAAACCCAAGCACTGCTCTCTATCACACAAGTTTTGATGAGTGCTGTGGTTGATCTGAGACAGTTCCTCAGCTGTGTCCATGTCTGTCAGGCTCCCAGATGCTTTGTGTGCCCAGACCTTCAAGAGGATTTTTTTTGCAACTATTCCAAATAGACTCCCATCTGCTCCCCTAGGAAAATAAGAATAGGAATATTTTTCTGCTCTGAAAATCGCGGAGGGAGGTTGAAGGGGCGAACCCCAACCATCAACATGTTCAAAGATGTGCCTTGGCACTTGGGGAACTGGGGGAGCTTCCCTTTGGGAGAAAGTCAGCTGGAGCTCTTGGGACTAGGACCAGCAGCTCCTTGACTTTCCCTCCAGAAACCCCTCGTTTCCCTGCCTCACCTTGATCCTGGGAAAGAGCTTTTCCAGAAGGGGAAGGATCTTACCACTGTAACTCACATGGAGAACTTTCTCTCCTCTAATTATGATGTTTAACCTGTCCAGTCTTGCCTTGTGCAAGCTATGCAGGGGGAACAAGTCAGGACTAGGATAAGGCAAGGAATGCGGGCTTGGGGTGAGGGGAGATCTCAGCTGATTTTCTTTGTTTCTAGGGCTGTCAGGAGAGAGAACCTGGGCACGTGGATGTGTGCCAAGCCTGTACCTCTAAGTCTTGGGCATCCACATCCTTTTGGGATCCAACAGCTCCATCTCCTGCAGTACATCCCACTGCCCTGCCCTGGTTATGGGGCCTTTGTGGGACAAGGATCTTGCCTGCACTGATCTCACTTCCAGGTTTATAGAATTGGACTGGTTAGAAACAGGAACTTGTTTCTCATAAAACGTTGTTGTGGGTTTGACTGTGTGTTTCTGGTGGCTGGTGGCTTAGGATAGTTCCCTATGAGTAAAAGTAGCAGCATGCGCAGGTTGACAAAGACTGACATTAGGAAGAGACTCCTTTGTCCTTGTTCTATCAATTTCCTGCTTTTCTTGATGTTTTTGACCCCTTCACATTGATTTCCCTAGGCTTCTGTCTGACAAGGAAATTCTAGGAAACATTTTTCTTAAACAAATTTTTCTTTCTTTGTAGAGCAAATATTCCTCTCTCAGATCAAGATTTTGTGACTTGCCTGTATCAGGCTTTGTATCAAGCCAAAGCACTTCATCCCCTCAAAGTTATGTGGGAATCCCCCAACATTCCAAGCAGTGACAGAAACGAGGCAGGAATTGCCAAATGCCTCTGTCACTACTGGTCTGGCTGTGACACTCAAAGAGCATAAACCAGCCCAGCCTTGTGCCTAGAAATACCATCAAACCACCTGGAATGATTTGGCATCCTTAACTCACCTTCCTTCCCTGAAACGTTCAGTGCAGAGCTGATCTTCACGATGGGAATGTACTCAGAGAGAGATAGGAAGCTCTCAGCTGCACAGGGTAAAGGACACGTTTGAGCAAGATATAATCCAAATATCACAAAATGCTTCGGTCACGGAGCTCTGGGCTGCTCTCAGATGCATGTGGGTGTACAAATAGAGGGCAAAAATGATGGGTTTTACCTTTTGTACCCACCCAGACACTTAGACAACTTTCCTTGTTTTTACAAAGGACCACTTAAAGCCAAGAGGGGACAGGAGAGAGATGTGTTGCAATCATCAAATAGGAGACACTTTAATGGCTGTTGGTTTCTGAGCTGATAGATCAGAGTTCTTCATGCACACAGAGTTTATTTTCCTATGGCCCACACTCTCTGGCAAGCTGGCTCATGCTGAGGGCAGGCTGGGAGAGGTGAGGCCAGGGATTCATTGGCTTTAATGCATAGCTGAAAGATGCTTTCAGTCAGCTGCAGCCTGGATGCCAGGTTTTATTTTTTCAGTGCTCTCACTCTGAGGTGGAGAGGGCTAGCCCTCTCTTTCCTCATGCTTCCTTTGCTCTCGCACACTCTTTGTGGAGCCGCAGAAAAGAATGTTCCCATAAATAAACAAAATATTGAGTTACACACCATGTAAGTGACGACAGAAGAGAGCCCCAAGTCATCTTCTTAATTTCTATGCACAACACAATGTGCCAGCTGTCAGATAAAAGATGCATGAAAGAAAATGACAGTGCTTCCAAGTCCACATAGTTTTGAGGTAAAGTCACCAAGCCATCATTTCCCATGTGATGCTGTGCACACTGGGGCGCAGGGCTCAGCCCTCCCTGTCGACCTCCAGCCTGGAGCTGCTCCTGGTGCTCCCTCTGCTCCACCATCCACATCCTACTCCGAGGTTTGCTCATGCTCCCAGTCCCCAGATCACTCTGTTTGAACTCCTGCAGGCCAGCAGGTGTCTGGTTATGAGGTCAGAAGGCAAAGTGTTCACTGGAGACCTGGTGCAAGGCAATGCCCACAAGCTGCTGCAGTCACAGTGGCAGCTCTGCTTCCCCTGCTGGAAGAAAGGGCTTGGCTCCACACATTTTAATTGGGGACAAATTGCTGCAAGGATCTTTGCAAAGCCTTCTTTACAATTAAGCTACTTTTAAAAATTATTTGATAGCAGAAACACTTCTCTGAATAATTTTCAGGCTTACTACAGACATTATTCATAAGAAAGTGATTCAAAATATTCAAGAGAGAAATATAACACGACCCTGGTGGATTTGGTTGTCTACACAGGCCTTGCTGCTTTGCTTTGGGCTCTGGTGGGGACTCAGACAATTTAGCTGTAAAGAAACATCTTGAAAGCCAACATTTTACTTGTGGCAGGAGGGGCTGGGATCACACTCTGTGCCACATTTACCGAGTGCCACAGGGGTGTCCCAGCCCTGGGCACAGCCCTGGGCAAGGCACAGTGAGAGTGTCACTGCACAGCAATCTCAGCTAAAAGGCCCACGACAAATCTAGATTGAGAAGGAAAATGAATACCGAGGAAATGAAATCATTTTCTAGAGTTCCCAGACAGCCCAGGGAAAGGCAAAGGAATGAACCTATGCACCCTAAGGTCGAGTGCAGCATTTAGAACCATGTTCTGCTTTCTGCCTAATTACACCTCCCCGTGTAAGACCTAAAATCACAAAGATCATTGGACAAGCTTTATCAAGGCTGCTCTGATTAGGAACTCACATTGCTCATGAAATATCAGGAACATTTTGCTCTCTCTCCCATGGGAGGTGTCCCTCAGTCCTGAGGGAGCTGTTGAGGAGGTTGTGCTACAGCTCTGCTCTGTGTCCCCCTGAGTGCAAACCTGGCTTTGCTGGGGAGGGACAACCACATGCACAGGGCTGACGTCTTAGAATTTCAGGGTGGTTTGGGTTGGAAGGGACATTAAAGCCCATTTCAACCCATCCCCTACCATGGACACCTTCTGTGGTAAATAAACACACAGTTTTTGTTTAGCCAAGTTGGTCACTGTTGATCATTGTTAATTTTTCCTTGTTACCTGGTTGTTAAGAAGTTCTTGTTAATTGTCAATGCCCCTAGTTGTTTCTCCTTACCTCGTACCTGTACCCCCTTCACGTCAGGAATCTCCTCCACTGCTCCCCAAAATGGTGCCTGGGACTGCACACATGGCCATATGGAAATAAGGGGACACTGGGTACCACTCAGAAACAAAAACCCCTAAGAACAACGAGCCAACACGTAACAGAGGACTAAAAAAGGCACATCTTGGCAGTCAGGAAGCAGGACTACTTTTCTCTTCCACATTTACCATCTGCATAGTGTCACCATAACTGCAAGGAACCCCACTGACAGCCCTGCACGACGAGCTGACACGTGTCTGCCTGTGGCCTCTCGTGGGGACACAAGTCCCTGCTCTGCCACCTGGCAAAGCTGATCACCTCCTCATACCTGCTGCTCCCAGGAGCCGTGGCAGTGTGCTCCCCACCCAGAGCTGTCTTTCAATAAATGCATCAGACAGGAGTCTGTCTCCTGGCCCTATTTATAACACCTTCTGCTAACCCAGCCTGGCCTTGGACACTGCCAGCTTCTCTGGGCACCCTGTGCCAGGGCCTGCCCACCCTCACAGGGAGGAATTTCTTCCTTACATCTAGTCTAAATCTCTCCTCTTCTATTCTTAAACTATTCCCCTTTGTCCTATCACTTAGAGTGGTGAAGAAGCGACTTAATTTTCTGTGTAACTTTTATTTGTTTGGAATGTAATTTTACCTTCTCTTTTGCTTTCCTTGGTCTGATTTAGGAGCTCTTTCTTTTATTGGTCTGACTTAGGCTGCAGTTCCTTTCCCCTTGTCCTGCAGGAGCACCTCCATCCTCTGCCTTTTCCTCCCCAGAGTTTCTTCTGGAAAGGCTCTTACACCCTGCAACTGCTCTCTCAGTATCCATTTGTTCCTCACACTACATCCGCAGTTGGATGGGATGGACTTCTATTTCTTTTTCTCTCTCATGTTTCAATTTCTTATGTCTGATTTCAATTTTTTTCTTAAAGACAGGAAAAGATTATTCTGGTATTGACTTAATTGAAAAGGGAAACTGAAGCCTATTGATTTAGTAGGAGTCAAAAGCCCAGCGGAATTTAACTCCTCACCCCCTTCTTTTCTAACATGAAGTTGTCACTAATAATTTGCTGTATTCTTTAAGATTTAATTTATGGAATATCATTGAAATTTGAAAGAGCTTGTAGTGACTGGAACAGCAAGAAGTAGAAGTTTATAGCCCCATCAAGAATAAACAGGACTAGAAAATCCTTCATGTTCTCCCAGCTAACCATAGAAACAGCCATTTTTTTCTTTCAAATAATCTCAAGGAAAAGTTAGCGAAACATAAATTAGAACGACTGCCACTGATTTATTTTTCTGAATAAAAAGAACATTCAGTAATAGGTCATTTGTTTTTGTTTTCTTTCAGAGAGTAAATGGAAACATATTCTTACCTCACTTTTCTCACAAGTACAGTAGATTTCCTAAGCTTGTGTCAAAGTTTTATTGCCAGGAAAAAGTGGTTGAATAGTCAGAATTTGTAATGAGGGCATCATCAGACATGGAATAGAGTTGTCAAACTGGTACCCTCATTTTCTAGACATTGGCTGACCGGGTTCTGATTGTTACTGTCAAGGTGCTGGACAGGTAATTATGAGCCTCTAGGCTTCCCTTGAGGTGATTTTTGGAGAAGGTGCATTTCTGAATGAGGAAGTGCCAGGCCCTGGTGACAGAAGAGGTTTGTGAGCATTGACAGGAGCACTGAGCATTCACCCTGCTGACACATCACAAAGTCAGGGTGATCAAGTGCATTACAAATAGAATTGGAAAATCCTGGGTTCCTGTTCTGGCTCTGTTCTTGATTTTCTGCTGTGACCTGAAGCAAGTCATTTGAACTCCTCCCAGATGGATTCATTGCTTCTGTGATTCCATTTGATAGGATAAATGAGGAAGTACATGTCCCTCTCTATCTTCATTTCCCTATCTGTAAATGTGGGTGAATGCTTTCGGGATGTAATTACTGCCCACAGATTCTGAGACGTTTCAAATCCTTTCAGCTCTTTGATGTCTGCAAACTTATTTGTTGATATGTGGAGTACCTGTGTGGTAAGAAGTTTTAGAAAAGCTCTAAGCTTTCATCCAAGAGTGTGTGGGGAAACACTGTATGTATATTGTATGAGTTTAATCTTGTTTTCAGCTTTCTTTTAAGTGTAAAAATTTGCCTATCATTTTGTGCCCAATAGTTATCTGTGTTCTGCCTGAACTATCTAACAATGTCTCCCCTGTTAAAATGCAGCCAAAAGCTTGGCTTCAATATTGAAAAGCTCTTAAGAAAATTGTTTGTCTGCATGTCAGCACAATTGTGATCAACGAGACAGTACCTAAGGTGATGTCCATGATGCACTTGGAAAGCACTGAGCTCTTCAGAAACTTATGCAAGCTGATTTGAATTCTTCTTAGCTCTCTTTTCCAGCTGGGAGGCAGCAAGTGTCCTTTTGTGGGCTGGTAGGTGTGCACATTTTCAGCTGGCCTTGCCTGTCCCAGCAGCTCAGCTCTCTATGGCACCTGGGTGCTGGGTGCCCTTGGGGTGTCCAGAAAAAGCTCCCTGAGGGCTGTTGGTCCTGCCATGGCACTGGGAAAAGGAAACTGGGGCTTGCCAGGGCAAGTGCTGGCAGCTGAGCTAGCATGTGAAGCCTGTCCTGTTGGAACACAGATCCCAGGGAGGTGGATTCCCTTTGGGAACACATCACACAGGTGGTGCACTGAGATACCAGGACTTACATCCATATTTGTGGGAGAGAGAGCCCCTGGAGAACCACTGAGAAGTGTCCTGAAGTCCATTGTCCTGAGAAAAATAACACTTCTGGAAAAAGATTGCTGCTAAAAACAGAGAGTGTTGACAGCTCTGTGTAGATGTGACTGCTCAGAGCTTGCAGCATCAGAACTCCAGGCCATGGCCTGGGAAGCATGGCCAGGGAGCTCTTCTTGTGGAATGGTAGTGCAGGAGGAGGCTGGGGTGGTGGAGGAGGCAGACACGGGCTCACAAGGCTTTGGTTCTCTCTTAGGGTTCCCAATGGATCCATTGCAAGTGAAGTAATTTCCTTCTTTCCTCTCTCTCCCAGGTGCCCGAGGCTGGCAGTCCCTTGGTGTGCAAGGTGCTCACTGCAGTAAGGCTCTCTTAAACAATCCAGACTAACAAATCAGAACAACCCAGCATCCTGCAGTTTGATTCCAGCATTGCTGCAGGGATGAGCCCTGACTGTAAGCCAAGCTTAACCAGGGTGTTCATCCAGCCCTGGAGCACACAGTCACAGTGTGGGAGCAGCAGAAGCCACAGAGTTTCATGTGCTGAAAATCAGAAGTGGAAAAGAGCCCTATTAGGTCATTAATTTTGTTGGCTCTTGGAAGAATTATTCCTGGTGCCATGCTCTCCCAGGAGTCTGATCCTGTCCAGTTTGGAATAACTCAACCCCTGGTGCTACAGCTACCTTTTACTTGGAAAAACTATTTCAGTGCCTAAGAGACCTCCTGGGCAGGAAACTCAGACAGCTGGGAGCAGTAAGTGATTCCTTGAACCCTCTGAAGCAGTTCCACCTTTCTCTCTGGTGGTTGTGCCAGCCCTCTAACCTGCTAAACTGAGCTTTAGTCACTGTTCTGGCCCAGCTCCTCCAGTGTTTGATCTTTGCTTGTGAACCTGCCCCTCTAGGCCCAGAGATTCCCACACAGCTGTCAAGAATGATCAGTCAAAAAATTATGCAGTAGGACTGGTCTGCATTTGCCCTAAGCACTTAATAGTTGACTGACTATATAAAGAGTCCTTAAAAATTATTGTTTTGTGCTGTATGCTTAATATCAATTTATACATGGAGTATTCTCACAAAATACAGTAAGCACCACTTCATCAAAATTATGGCTTAAGTTCCTATTTCCTGGATTCATGTGTTTATCAACAAATCTTTCTTTTTCTTATTTTCCTGAAGTACTAATTCCTATTCCTCATTGCTGTAAAGAAAAGTTTTAAAGACAAGAAAAAAAATTAGGTCTTGAAAGCTCAGAAAAAATAATAATAAAAATGTTGGACTTTTCTCTTTTCCCTCTTCTCTATTTCATCTGTCACAAGCTCTCTGCAGCCTGGGCTCTCGAGGCTGGCAGCGCTCACTGGTTTTGCCATGATGGGGCTGTGGTGCTGCAGCTCTGTCCCAAAAAATTAATAAGGAGCAGGTTACTGATAAACTGAGAAGCTATGGAAGCCCCTGGGTCCCTGGAACTGTCCAAGGCCAGGTTGAACAGGGCTTGGACCAACCTGGTCTATGGAAGTTGTCCCTGCCTGTGGAAGGGGGATTGAAAAGAGATGAGCTTTAAAGTCCCTTCCAATCCAAACCAGTCTGGGATTCCATGATTCAGGATTTAGCAGTTGCTCTCTACAGAAAAACAGCATCATATTACACAATGCCTCTCAGGTGGCAGGAACAACTGTATCTTAAATATTCAAATGTAATTTTTCTTTTTTATCTGAAAATGTTAATTTAATCACAATAAAACATTTTCCTTTATAAAAAAAACATAACCCTAATGACTGAAAATAATCTCTTTCTTCTACTTTTTTCACTACAGGACCCAGATGTGTGACACAGTAGGACCCAGATTGTGACTCCTGTCACACACAGCCAGGTGTGCCTGGGAGCCCTGGCCATGGCCACCTGCCCCATGGCTGCCCTCTTCCTGGGGAAAACACTGCAGGCAAAGGGCAGGGCTGGCTGCGTTTGGGTTTGTATATGGGAGCAGGAGATTTCTGGGAGATGATGGCTCGAATTTGGGGGGAGCAGGAATGAGCCCACTGTGGTGATGGGCAGTGTGAGATACAGCCTGGGACTGCACACGTGGGGCTGTTTATGATCTTAGGGCATTTGCCTCCCCTTCCTTTCCTCACCTTTGTCTTCAGCCTCTTTCAGAGCAGAAGGAAAGAAATGCCCCAGCCCCCAGGCCCCTGACCTCTAAATTGAGCTCTCAGCAGCATTCCCCCATCACAGCTCCAAGGAGTGCCGCATTTCCGCTTGGAAGGGGAAGATTTGAAAAACAGAAAAGATATTAAATGGAAATACGACTGGCCAGAAGACCCATTCTATAAATTATGAGCCTGGGCAATAGAGATATTTTTCTTTGGGAATCAGTTCCTCTCAGTCTCCAGGCTACATGATGTGTAAGAAACAAAAAACCAAACAAAGAGAAAAAGTAAAGGATTTTTAAGCTGACTCAGGAAATTCATTTTTTTCAAAATTGGAGAAAGGAAACTTAAAATACCAGTGAAAGACTAACAGCAATCAGCCCCATCTGGGGACTGAGATGGAAACAAGCAGACCCTGATGTGTGGGGGACCCAGGGGATCTCCTCTGCACTTGCACTCCTTTGATAGAGATTATCTAAAGAGAACTCAGCTACCACTGTTCCTTAAACCATTCTGGGATCGTCTCATTGCAGTGAAGGAGACCATCACCACACCTGGCAGCATCACCTCAACTGCAGGTCAGTCATGCCCCCTCCTGCAGAGCCCTCTGAACCTGTGTCACTTCACTAAGATAAACCAGTTGTACTTGAAACCAAGATGGTTTATTTTTTTGTATTATGCCAGAACTTCCAGGTTCTGCCAACAGCAAAGCTTGATCTCTTGCACAAAATTCTGTATGAATATTGTTACTCTGAATGGGAGGGGACTCATGGAGAGCCTGCTTGGTGCCTCCCTAAGCACAGTCCCATAAATATAACAGGACTGAGATCTTCTAATTATTTAAAGGCAGCTAGACATTAAATTTCCACAATGTTTTGGTGTTTTTAAGATATGGAGCTCGTCAGGCTTCTCTGAATCGCTTAGCTTAGTATTTGGCTCCTGGAAGCCATCCCATCCTCTGAACCAACTGGAGATATTCCAGAGCATCTCAAGATACAAGCTACTTCTCAGGCTTTTTGCAGGAATTTGCTTGTGCCTTTGGAACTGCAGCCACCTGCTGATTGAGCTGACACAGGGACGGAGGGAACCAAACAGCAAGGGAAGTGTGGCTGGGCTGGGTGTAGTTTCTGAGGTGAGTTTTGTCTGAGGTCAGGATGCAAGGGCTGCAGCCTTTCCATAGCTGGCAGCTGCTCTGGCAGAGGTGACATTGTCTCATCCTCTGGTGTCCCCTCACTTTGCTTTGTGTCACTCCACAAAGTCACCATGAGCAAACAGGGGCCAGTAGGGACCAGAGAGTCAGAACCTCTCTAAAATGCCCTCCTGCAGTACCTCTCCTGAGCAGTGCCACAAGCATTGAGCAGGAACTATTATATCCTACTCTGCCTGCTTTGGATATTTTTAATTAATATTCACACAACAGAAGTAGGAATTGATTTTTTTCTGTCTGGCTTGAAACCAAAACTGAATACATCAAAAGGGTTTTGACACTCTGCCTCCATGCACCATTGCTCTCCCAGATGTGGGTCAAAAAGGCTACCAACATGCCTGGAGTCACACAGTAATCCAGCATCTGAATGAAACAAAAATCCTGCATCTGATGATTTCTGCTCTAGAAATTGCTCACCAAGACCACAGAAGCTGGCCCTATATTGATAGCAACAGGAGCTTTTAATTTTAGCACACCAGTGCAGCTTTGAAGCAAATCATAAAATCCCAGAATGAAGGGACCCTAAAGCACATCCCATTCCACCCCTGCCATGGGCAGGGACACCTGCCACTATCCCAGGTTTCTCAAAGCCCTGCACAACCTGGCCTTGGACACTTCTAGGGATCCAGGAGCAGCCACAGCTCCTCTGGGCACCCTGTTCCTTCCTCCTTGAAGGAAGCCAGGCTAATCCCAGCCTTATATTAACTCCAGATACATTTGGAGGAGGTTTAGGGTCCTGAACACCAACTGGTTTTATCTCATGATGTGCTCCTGTTGCACCAAATCACCTGTGCAGACACAGCCAGGGCTTCTGCTCCATTTACTGCTGCCAGATGTGAGGTTTAACCCTGCCTCTGACTGAGAGCTGTCACTGCAATCAATTTGGGAGCTCTTCTCAGTATCTGAGAGGAGATTTTACCTCCACAGCTAGAGCCCACTATGCAGCTCTCAGTCACAATGTCTAACCAGGTTTTTCTCTTGCCCTTCCAAATGATGCTAGAGAATGCACCTTGGAAGTGTTCAACAGCCTCACCCAGGTTTTCTGATTAAACCACATCAATTAGATGCTACAAAACAAAATGGTCAATGAAGACCCATTGCAATGGATTGGCATACAGGGACAGCTCCAGTCTCCACCAAAACTGAAATTCCTGGTAGAAAGGAATTATTTCTAATTTTTTATTTATTTATTTTTGAAGTGATCGTCAACATTTTTTCATGAGACTTAACTCATGTCTGTGATTTCTATTTTACTGGGTAACAAGGCAATGAAGAACTGAAGACAGATCTGAGCTCTTGCCTTGGTAGCCCTGGCTTTCCCAAAGAGAGAAGTTCCCCTGGGAAGGGCAGGCTGTGCTGCAGGCCCTAGCTCTCACAGCCCGTGGAGAGAACTGCACCTTCCCCCTGCCAGGGAGCTGCAGGAGCTGCACCCCTGGAGCACTGAAAGGCAAACTGCTGCTGTCCCCCTTGGATCCATCAGCAACAACCTCAAAACAAACTCTTCCTTCGCTGTCTCTGAACAGGATACAAGGAAAGCACTCAGATATTAAACATTTTAGGTTGAGTTCACTTCCTTGGAAATCAATGCTGGCATCAAATGGGAGTGACAAAGGAGGAAAGGGCATCCCTTGAGCTGCATTTTGGGGCTGTTACCCCTAAGGAGCAGGGGATAACTGTTCCATAACATCCCTGAAGCTGCAGAAAAATAACGTATTGCAAAATTTGGCCTTATTTTTGCAAATGCATCTTTTAAAATTGCGCATCTGGAATTTCAGTTCTCTTCCAAGTGCTGTGTGTGATTTGCTCTTGCCAGAGAAGCACACCTGGGACTAAGAAGGGGGTTTAGATAAGTGCCTTTCCATATGGCCCACTGATAAATGATTCATTCTGCACAGCTCAGCTTTGAAAATAAATTCAGTATCGTTAAGATATTAAGATACCAGCTTCATATTTCACCTCATAATTGCACTTCACATATCACAGAAAGAGCTAGGCTGTTGTTTTTGCTGCTGCTGTCTGCAGAGCTCTGCATCACAACTCACTCCCTCCTTCCTCCCATTCCAGCACACATTTTGCTCTTCTTCTGAGGGTAATTTTTATGTGGATCAATACCAACACAACAGACAATTCTGTAAAGTACAAATTCAGTATCCTCAGATGAAGAAATAGATAAATACAACTTTTTGGCATAATGCTTAATTAAACGTGCTGATGGGATTGGAGATCACGCAGAATTAAAACAAGATCTAAGAAAGCAATATTTCTTTGAGAGGCAGGAAGCCCCACACTCCTCATCCCACCCTTTTAGCACTCCTTTGTTTGGTGTCAACAACAACCTTGTACAGCTGCTCCTCTCTTTTTTATCTCATGTTCAACACAGCCTCAGCATCTTCATCCTTGCAGCTCCTTTGCCCAGGACTTCCAGTGTCCCCACTGGCACAGGACTCCAGAAGGGTGAAACTGGTAGGAGATTTCCCAGTTAGAGTCAGAACATCATCACATTTTCCATTTGCCCCCCAAATACAAAGGAATAAGTTCCTCCAGGCCTTAGAGGTTTAGGGTTGCAAAGCACCAGGCAACATGGTAGGTGAAGCTCTGATTTGCTTTTTAAGGGAACCAGAAGAGGAACCAGTAGCCAAAGAGGAAGACTTTAGAACAGGAAGCTGCATCTCCATCTCCTGGTCCTGATCGTCCCAGTCCATCTCTTTAATCCTCACAACAGCCCAGGGATGGCACACAATGAGCTGCAGCCCAGGACAAACAGCACACGGTGAAAGCATCACCTGTAGATACACCAACCACCCTGAAGCACACCTGAGTGTTGCCAGGGCAAGGAACCAGGACAGTTCTGCACATTCACAAGGGCAGTTGGTCTGGTGCTCTCCAGACACCACCTGGACCTTCCCACAGGCAGGGGAGGAGCAGCAACAGCCTTGGATGAAGAGGAAGGGACCCTGTGTAAATCAGTCCAGCTGGGGTGATAGCAGTGCACTGAACTGGTTCTCATGGTGAGGTGCTGATGTGCCAGAAGGAAAAGCAAGGACAGCCCCTGGAAGGTGTCCTGAGCCCCTGCAGTGCACACAGAAGGGTTCTACTTTCTCAGCAGATTTAGGGGCCTGCTGAGTGCAGTTTCTGCATGGGAAGAAGAGTCAGGCTCCAAATGCTTCCAAGTCCTCATGGACAGCAATTCCTCCCAAGGGTTGTTTTGTGTTTTTATTTTCTTCAGCCATTAATTCTTTTCAGAACCAGTGGAAATATTTCCTTTGGTCCTACCAGGCTACAGCATTTTTACCTGAATATATCTCATGTGAAAAGCACACTCAGAGGCACTGGGCACAGTGAGGAGCATGGCTCAGGCTGCTCATCTGGAAAATGTTCCTGCTGTTGAGACCTGCTGGAGCAGGGAAGGGGCTCCCCAAGAGCCAGGGGTGACCTGACATTGGCAGTGCTGTAAAGTGAACAGAGCCCCAAGGGAGCTGTGGCAGGAGCAGGAGCTGTTTGATAAGGGAGGTGCTGTCTCTAGCTTTGCTGGGGGATCACAGAGCTGCCCAGGGTATTTTTCCTTGCCTGGTGCACAGGGACAGGCATAGTCCTGCTGAGGATCTTCTGAAGGGAGTTGAGAGGCAAAAGACAGCAAAATCCCAGCCTAGGTCTCAGGAGGGATGTCCCTGGGCACACCTTCAGCTGGCACAAAGGAATGTAACCCCAAGAAAGCTGATCTGTGCCAGCAGTACCCAAAAATGGGGCCTTTCTGGTCATTATCAAAATCCAGAAATGGTTGTGTAATGCCTATTGCAAGAGTTTACTGTAAACAAAATGTTAAATATTGAGTTAATTGCAAACAAAAGGCCAGGGAAATAAACATATGACAAGTCAAATTATGTCCTTGGGTGCTCCTTTCAGGGACAGACAACTGAGAAATATGGCCAGAGCAAAAATCTACTTTCAATTTCAAGTTCAATCCATACAACTTTAGGCACATGATATTTTTTTCTGTATAAAAGTAGTCCCAGGTGAGCATTCATTGAAGAGATATCTAGAAAAAAAAGAACAAAAAGGAAAAATCACCAAAAAAAGCCTTGCTCTCTGTTCAAAAAAGCTGTCATTTTTCTTAATTATACCCATTTAAATTTGTTGCTGCTGAAATTCTCAAAGTCTGCCAAAATGCAAGGAAAGTCTCAACACAGATGAATGTTACCAGCAGAGAGGAGAGTTCAGAGAGGAGTGGGGAAAGGAATAGTGAAAAGGACAGATCCATAATTTTCAGTGGTTATAGCTGTTCTGAGGAAGCATCTTTGTGAATTACCAGCAGTAAAAAGAAAAGCAGAAAACAAAGTAAGAAAATCCCTGCCCCAAAGGAACGCATCAGGTGAGTACTCTGTTATTTGTTGTAGCAATTGTCTGAAATTGGAAGCATTTGGGACTCTGAAAAGCACTGGAAAAGGTGTTTTTGTCAAGAAAATCCTGCCCTTTATTCCAAGGTGCACCCAGAAGGAGTCTGAGGAGGGGAAGGCAATGCCAAAGGGACGCAGCTCAAGTCCAGACACTTCTGTCCCAAGGCTACTGAAGAGGCTCCCCCTGCTCATTCCAGCTCTGTGCTCCAGCTGGGCCCTCCTGGGTCAACCTAGGACCTACCTCCATGGCTTCTACTCCTCCTGACTGGAATCAGCCAAATGGTTCAAAGGTCAACAGAAAAAGAGTGAAAGGACTGAAGATACTTTGAAATAGCTGATAATTTTCAAGAAGAGTACTCTTGTAAATCTGCAGCTTTGATTTATCAAAAATTCCAGTTGAAAGAAACAAAAAAATTTTAAAAAATTCTTATAAGGTTTGAAGTACTTTAACCCTATTAATAGTTTTTTTTAAATCACAGATTTATTTTTTTTTTAGAATAGGAAAATTTGCCAAATGGACATTTTAGATGTATTGAAAGACCAGTAATTTTTGGAAGAGTTACATTAGAAACATCCACCAGCTCTGCTCTACACTAAAGCTTCATGTAACATAAAAAGCCAGATGTAGACAAATAACTCAGAGAAGCCCACTCTGCAGAACTGAGCCCAAATGACCCTGTTTATTAAATGTACACTGAAAGCAGAGAGTGCCTCCACTCTCTCTATAGTTCGATTTGCATGGCTTTTCAGCCACAGAGTTCAGTGAGAGCTCTGTGAAGTGCTCATTTCTGGATGCTGCAGTTCCAGGAAGAAAGGGACATCCAAGCAGGTGAGGGAGCAGCAGCACAGCCAGAGGCCCCAGCCGAGTCCTGAGCTGAGGACATAGCATCCATTTCCAGGAAAGCCACACTAGCAGGAAACGGGGGGGTGGAAGCAGCTCTTGTAGAGAGCTCTGACACTCTAAGGCAGATGCATCTGTATTTTTCCATTGTATGGAAAGCTTTGCCCATATTTACTGCTCAGGGATTGTTTTTCCCCCTGCTGTTGTCCTGCCAGCAATGAGCACTGAGGGCCGGAGCTCTGCAGTCCATTGGCACAGCAGAGTGAATTTTGAGGCCGGACCTGTCTCCACTTGTGCACTTTGGCTCTGCTCCGTCCCCCACACCATCAACAATCAGCATTCCCAGTGCATGGCTGGCTGGGAATGCTGGAGAACACTGGGCTGGATCACTGGAGAATGCTGGAGAACACTGACATGCAGGAGCTCCTGGAGAGTCCACAGGGAAAGCAGGAAGCCCCGAATGTTCCTCAAGCACTACAAACCTCAGCACCAGGCAGAACAAAAGGGCACCGATCATTTGTTTGGGATCAGGCAATCCCTCTGCTTGGATGCCAGAGGAAAAAGGGAAGCCTGGCTCCAGGAGGGATTTCCAGGTAGCTGCCTCCCCACCTAAGTAGCAATGATCTGCTGGTCCCCATAAGGGCTGCAGACTGGGCACCAAAAGAAGTCTGAGCTGCTCTGAGGTCAGGCACCAAAGTCTTTTTCCTGTTGTTACTCCAGGAATTTAAAAGATGATTTACCTTAGCTGCAAATATAGGTTTTTCTTACACAAATTGTAAGAAAAATGCAACAAATGAATACAACAATGTCAGCAAGGGGCCAGGCTGCAAGGCTGGCAGTCCCTAGAGGTCCTTGGATATATGAATCAGTGAAAATCAGAAAGGTATCATAGCACTAAAGCAAAAACTCGTTAATAAAAGTGACAATAAACACTCCAAGACAAGGAAAGTTACCCAAGAGCAAAACTCTAATTACAGCTGGGAACAGCCTCCAGCAGGAGAGCAGCAGAGTCCTACTCCAGGAAGTGCTTTATAACCAGACTCATTAATATTCTTGGGAAGGCCAGGTAAAGAAACATATCTCTGGAGTGCTGTGTCTGGCTCTGGCTCCTCAGCACAGGAGGGACAGGAGCTCCTGGAGCTGAGAAAGGGCCTGGAGCATCTCTGTGCCCAGGAAATGCTGAGGGAGTTGAGGCTGCTCTGTCTGGAGAGGAGATACCGTGAGAAGCAGAGCCTGAGCCCTGCTCAGTCCTCCTGCAGACAGAGACACTCAGGGCTGAGGGCCCCTCTCACTCAGCTCTGCCTGGCCCAGGCTGACTCTGCAGGGTGTAGCTGAGCCCAGTAGAGGTGCTGATGGCCCCTCTGGAAAAGCAGATTTAAGAAAGGGTAAGGCAGACAGACAGAGAAGAAGAGAAAAAAAAGATTGCCAATTTTTATGAGCAATAAATTAATTTTACCCAAGTTGAGTCTGTTCTGCCCATGACAGGGATTGCTCAGGGACTGCCTGTCAGCCAACCCCAGCCTCTCCTAGCAGAGGATCCTGTACCCAAACCTGACACCCACTCACAGTCAATCCACTTCCTCAGCAAAGCTGAGTGGGAACATCTTCCTTTTAGCCAAACATCCTTCATAGCCTCTCATAGAAATGGCAAGTTCACCAACAAAAGCCCATCAACAGTCCTCCTGAATTATAAGCTGCTGAAATCTTATTTTTATGATAATAAGATGACTTGAAAACACTACCATTTATTAAAAAACCTCTTATTACTTTTCTTGTCTGACAGACTTGCAAATGTAGTTCTGCTTTGTGCCTTTGGCAGCAGCATTCAATAGCCAAGCATTTTCAGAAAATTGAAAGTTTTCCTGACCTTTCCTGCAGCAAAAAGTCACCAACCTGTGTATTTGCATAGGGAGTGCTCTTAAGCCAGCAGCAGTCAAAGAAGACTTCAGTAGTTATGTCTAGGACTGTATCCTTAGCTAGAGGTGAGCCCTACAGGAGCTCTTCTAGCCAAGTGCTTTAGAATCTGGAGATTCAAATTTTATGAATTTTGCCCCTTTTTTTGTATTCCTTATCCTTTTGTTTCTAAATTCAATGTTGTCACCTTTAAATGGAGTTGATAAAACAGTGATGTGGCCAGAAGAGGATTTGGTTATGCAGAGCTGGGTGATTGTGTCACAATCATCAGCCTCCTGCTACCGACCTCGCTGGATAAATCCTGGCTGTGCAGAATGCTTTTCCCACACCTTGCCGTGCTACAAGGACTGAGATATAACCTTGAGCTTGATTAGTCTGCCCACTAAACTCCCTTACCTGAGTGGTCTCCTCTTGGCTTTCTCACTCTTGCAGAGCCAAGCTGTGGAGCATTAATTTACTGCAGCTTTTGTCATTTACAAACAGCTATTTGCATGTTTTGTTCATTATTAGAGCCTGACTCATACGCTAGGCCAGTCACTTCTAATCATCCCTGTCCTAAACACTCAGCCCAGCCCTGCGTGAAGCATTCGCTGGTGAATGGGGCCATAAATCACCCTGGCTGAGTTCTCCAAAGTAGCTGGACAGGGAGAACTTTCTGACCTGGAAATGTTCCCCCACCTTCCTGCAGGCTGTCGGGCTTTTGATAAACATGAGCAATTAGCACCTCTGCAGACATCATTTTCCTTCCTCACTGATGGAATATTGGATACCCAGAAGGAAACTGGGCCTCGGAGGAAGGTGGGAAGGATGGTGAACACTACTGCGACTCATCCACGGAGGGCTGTGCTCACACATCCTCTCCCTCAGCCACATCTCCCTGCCCCTTCAGTCACAGCAGCTCTAACAAGCTCATTTCTGTCTGATGGGAAAGAAAATAAACATTGCAGTGGATAATCAAACAAATGCTCTTCATTTCTTGGATGGGTACTCCTGCTTATGTCGTAAAATATAGGAAGAATGCTCTATAATTAATTCCTTCTCTGGAAATATTTGACTAGGTTTGGGATGTCCTACAGGAACAATGCTGAAGTCAGCAGCAGTGGTAAAGGATGCATGAGTCTGGAACTGAGGGATTTTCCTCAAAGAATGTACCTGTGAGAAGCTGAAGCTGAAATGCTGTGAGGCTGAGCAGGGGAATTAAGTGAGGGATTATAAACACACCTGGGCAAATCTGCATTTCCTCCTGCTTGCATCCCTGCAGCCACCTGGAGAAAGCTGTACCTGCAAAGAGGAGACAGTTTTACACCTCTGCAGCTGCTGTCACACACACCTTTCCAATGCAGGGTTCAGCTCCTGCTTTCCTGCTGCCTTCCCATCTAATCTGTTTCCAGCCATGACAGTAGCTGAGCTATTGCCAGGAAAAACCACATCGTGGGTTAAGTGATGCTGTGATCACTTTGGAGCCTGGACACAGAGCCCTGGCGTGTGACTGCAGCTGTCACAAAAATGGTGTCCAAAGCTGGGCACCTCCAGAGAATGGGATGGACATTCACAGTGATAGTTAAACCAATCACCACCAGAAAATGTTGGCAAGAAGAGAAAGAAGTCATGAATAGGGGGGCATAGATATACAGGAAGCTGAGCCCAAGGAAACTCTCTGACTGTTCCATTCTGGATCCCAGCAGAATCTGAGAGAGGTTCCAGAAGCATGGGAGAATATACAGCCATATTTTGAAATTTCCACTCTACCCGAGCTGCATCTCATGAGGGTTTTGTCTCTATTCTGGACTGTGAGCTTCCCTTCTCCCCAGCCTACATTATCACACAATTCCTCTGTTCATCACCTATTCCCTTCCTCTCCAGGTGATGAGAAATGGGCATTTCTCGTCCTTTGCCTTTAATCCTCCTCCAGAATGTGGATCCCACTTCATAACACCTCAGAGATTCAGACTGCAAACTGTTTGCCCAAGGGAGGTTGTTAAGGATCCTCATGGCTGTCAGTGCCAGGGACAGGGATCCGGGTGGCAGCCACACCCCACTGATGTCAGAACCTATCCCACTGCATGTGGGATGCATTATCTAATTTGTTAATTGGGTTTGCAGGGCCAGGTTTTGGTAGTGGAGGGGCTCAAGGGGTGGTTCCTGCAAGAAGCTGCTGGAAGCTTCCCCCATGTCCAGTAGAAGCAATCCCAGCTGGCTGCAGGATGGACCTGCTGATGATCAAGCAGTCAGGAACGATGGGAACACCTCAGGGATAATATATTTGAATCCACATTTCTAGACCAGGATTGGACTACCAGGAGGGCAACAGGGTGCACAATGCTGTGGGTTGCTCTGCCTCCCCTCCTCTTCCTCCTGTGCCTGCCTTCCCAGGCAAGCCATGCAAAGCCGTGAGCTCCTGCAGCATGGCAGAGCCTGGGAGAACACACCCGTGCAGAGAAAGGGTTAAAGAGGACAATAAAACACAGCAGGTGCAAGCACACAGAAAAAGAAATAAAGCAAAATTCCCTCCTTATGGAAGCAATAGAAATGATTGACTCTGTAATCTGCAGAAACTGGGGCAACACTGTTGAGTCAAATTAAACGCACAGAGTGGAAAAATCCAAGCCCAACAATCCATCTGTGTCATGTGTCTGTGGATAATTTACTGCCACAGTTGGAGTCTGCCTTCGAGGGTTCAGGGGCAGAATGAACGTGTGAGACTTGTTTCCCTGTGAGGTATGGACACGTGTGCGCGTCTGGAACCATGCTGAGGACTGTGGAACAGGACAGCAAAGTTTTTGCACTTCCCAATCCCTCAGGTTTTGGTTAAGAGCTGTCTCCACCCTGTTCCTCCAAACATTGCCTTTGCTGATCAGGAGACAGTGAAAGAAGCACCAGGGTGAATCCTTGGAACACAGGTGTTTGCTCAGGGCAGGGAGGGGCAGGGAGGCAAGGAAGCCCCTGCAGGGATGTGCCCTCCCTCAGAGCTGCCCATCTCCTGAGTTCCTGTCTTCACCTGCCAGCACACAGCAGTGCCAGGCAAGAGCCCAGCATTCCTCCATGAGCCCACCCCAGGTCCTCAGGGACTGGGATACAGGGCTGGGATACAGGGATTGGATACAGGGATTGGATACAGGACTGGGATACAGGGATTGGATACAGGACTGGGATACAGGGATCGGATACAGGACTGAGATACAGGGCTGGGATACAGGGCTGGGATACAGGACTGGGATACAGGACTGGGATACAGGGCTGGGATGTCGGACTGAGATACAGGGCTGGGATGCAGGGATGGGATGCAGGGCTGAGATACAGGGCTGGGATGCAGGGATGGGATGCAGGGCTGGATACATGCCATGTCCTGCTGTCCACCAGCCTGAACCATGATTCAGGGCAAGGTAAGGTAAGTGCAACTTCTGTCTAGGTTGCAGAAGCCTGGAACGACTCAAGAAAAGAAAATTCCCTCCCACACACTGCTCCAAGGGTAGGAGTAAGCACAGCATCAGCAACACTGCCCGGCCTTGCCTTTAGCAGGATCCTCAGCCAAAGCCCCTGGTGCAGGTAATCCAAGCAGACAGGTTGGTGTTAGAGCCCAGCACACTCTTTAGAGGAGTCTTTCTCCTCTGCAGTGATTTTCCCTGCCACCCACTGAGCTGGACTTTGCTGTCAGTGTTGGATTTCAGCTTGGAGGTTTGCACTGCTGCTGCTGGACGGGTTCAGTTCCATGTGATCAGCTCTAGGAACCTTTCAGGGTGAAACACAAAACTGGGTCATTTTGGTGCATTACTAGTGATGCTCTGGCATGACTCTTCAGTGTTCATTAATACCAGGCAATTTTCACGTGCCCCAGAGTGATTTATTTTGTCTAATGGATCAATGCAAAGCAAGAATCACGGTTTGTCTCCTTTCTGTAACATACACAAAAAAACAGATCACAAAACTCCACTGAAGGGATTTCGTTACCTTTGCTGCTTCACTGGTGTCAAATGCAAATTGCTCCAAAACCATGGAGTCCCAGGGGGTGGGAGGGCAAGCCTGAGCCACAGAGGTTTTCGAGTCCTCTGGTACAGAGAGGCTACCTTTGGATCCAATTCCCCTGCAGTGGGCACATCTCTGCCTCAGTGCTGCAGCCCAGGCTGCAGGGAGCAGGGAGGGACTGTACCTCAGTCAGAGACTTTCAAATTCCTCCAGTTCCCAGTCATTCTTACACCTCCCTTCATGTGATCAATTATCACCTGTTTTCAGAGAGCTCAGCAAGCCTGCCTTCCCCTTCTTGGCTGTTGACTGGATTTGGTTACCTGCCAGCAGCAATTCTCAGTGCTGAGATGTGAAGTAAGTATTCCCTGGCTCCTTTCCAGTGCCCAAACATTAAATCGTACTCTAGTAATCATACAGAAGTTAATTTGGTATCTCAATAGGCTGGGATTATTTATTCCATAATTCCATGGCCTGACGGTTCTCTCAGGATATTTGTTTGATGCTGCTTGCTTCAGTCTATGGGTTTTTGACAGCAAACTGCTCTGCTGCTGTCTAGGGGAGCAGGGCAGAGCAAGGTGTGTATTTGGGGGGCTTTAGCTTCCAAAAACACCCCCTGGGCAGGGGCTGGAGCTCCAAAATCCCAAACTGGTCCCAGTGCTCCCCATCCATGCAGCCAGGACATGGGATGTTTATGCCAAGGAAAGCGAGATGGAATAAAAACTTCTGAAAGACAAAGCCTAGGGCCCTCCCTCATATCTCTCTAATAAAACTATCTGGAGTGAAAACTGAAATGAAATTTTTTCTGTATTTCTACAGCAAGAAATCACATTGGAACCAAAGCAGTGTCTGATTTCTTTCTCTGTCAGTAATACTAAAAAAAATCAAACTTCACTGACAATTTTACAAAGTTTAGAAATGCCTTTTAAGGGTGTAATTTTGTTTAGCAAAACAGCTTCAAAATCCATACCTACAGAAAGCTAACACAGGAGAATTAGGTTGGTTGGCCTGCACTCAGACACAGCCATTCAGGAAGGGAAAAACACTGTAAAGAATTATTAGTATTTACAGGAATTTGGAAAATCTGAATATATACAAAACCATTTCTCCAGACAGGAGCTTCATCTTCTCAGAAAGCAGAGTCAGTTCTGTCCCCTGTGCCTCCCCAAGAGCCCCTTCCCTACCCCTGAGAGGCCATGGGGACAGGGGTATCTCAGAGAGACAGAGCTTTGTGTTCTCAGGAACAAAAGCTCAGCACAGTAAGGCATCAGTAACTGTGCTTGTGAATTATGTGTTGTGTATAATCTACAGTGCTCTGTAAGCTGCACTGCACATAGGCTAAATTCCACATTCCCACATGGATAAAACCATCCCATGACAAAGGATGACAATGACTGGTAACAGGCACTTTATCAGATAGAGAAGAGCTCAAGCATCCAGGCACTTGGGGACTCCATAGCACCCAGAGCCTGTCAGAGGATGCCCCTGCAGCCCTCAGCATCAATTAGGATGCAACTTATGGCTTGTTTGGGCCATGAAAAGAGCACAGTGGGAGGAGGCCATGACCCCAGCCCTAATGGAGAGCTGTGGTCTGTCCTGCAGGGTGAGGTGTGGTAGCCAAGGACTGACACTAGGATGAACAGTGTTTGCTTGGACAAGAGCTCTTTGTTGGCCAGTCCATTGAGGGGTTGGATTTCAGCCTGAAGAGGTGACTGGTTACCCTCCCACTTGGAGATAAGGTACCTGAATGTCTTGTGCAAACACAATGGGGCCATAAGGAGAACAAGACTTTGTTGAAAAAGGCTCTTGGTTGCACACTGTAAATGGGAGAATTTTCTGAGGAAAAACCAAACAATTCCCCCTGACTTTTGTTTGCAGTGGTGGAAAGTGGCAAGGTATAAAAAGGAACTTTATGACTTGTCAGAGCGTAGCTGGGAGGGAACAGATGGCCAATTCATCTCCACCGAGCTTGGCACTTCCAACAAAAGAAACAATATGTGTTTGGCTGCCCTAATTTCTCCCCCAGGTATCCCAGCAGGTGACTGGGATGTCTGATGACAAGAATGACTCGGCTTGTGCTCCCTGAGAGCACAAGTTGCTTGATGCTGGGGCCTTGCCATTGTTTTGCCCAATCTCCCACTCCTCTGCAGCACTCAGGGAGGTGTCTCCAGATCCAGGAGACAACAGCAAACCTGGATGGCACCACCCAAATCCAGCACTCACAGGGACTCCTGTTCCACATGGGGATTCATTCCAGTAGCCCTTATTTCAGTCTGCAAGCATCTATTTCCCAGCACTGGAGCTGCACACAGCACATCCCAGGTATGCTTTGCTGAATGCAACTGGCTGTAAAAATGCCAAGATTAGATCGAAGGATCCAAAATTGAGTTGGCTACCCCAGCATGTTTTCACATTTAATGTTATTTCCCAGGCACAACCTTGATTTCCATTTTTATATTTTCCTACACAAAGGATAAGCTGCTCCACTTTCCCACAGAGAGAGTTTGGGGGCTGCACCAGAGTGGCTTTCACAGGGGAAGGAGGGCAAGGGAAGGGGAGAGATCCTTTTCCCCCTGACGCAGTGTGTGCAGGGCTCGTGCATCAAAGCTGGAGGAGAGGGCCATGGCTGAGTCCAACACAAAATCGTGTTTCTGGGTAAAATGTATCTTTCCCCAGGTCTCACGTTAAGCTGGACATTGGTACAGTCTGGCACATATCAAGATCCTTAAAATTTGCAAACAAAAACCAAAAGAGGAGCAGTGGGTCACCAATGCCTGTAATATTCTCAGGGTGGGCAGTGTGGATCCATCAGCCACCAGCAGGACTCTCCTGCATTTTTTATATTCCCCTGCCATTGTTTTTCTTTGCAACAACAGCAGAGCAAATTAAGAACCAAATCTAAAAGGCACTGGAGGCTGCTGCCTGATCAGGAACAGAGGATGGGAGTTCACATGAACTCTGTAAGATTATTTGGAAAACCCCATACTACAGCTCTCCAAAGAGTCCTACTCTAATTAAAATTTGTTGGGCCTCATAAATGATACTCTACCATATGTTAATGATGAGGCCAGAGCATTGAGTTGAAGTAAAAATTATTGATGATTAAAAATTATTCACTAGAAAACTTCTAAAGAAGTATAATTAATAGATCAAATTCAAGTGACATTTTAAAGAAATTGATTTTTGTTTGTATTAATGATGCATGAGGAGAACCTGTAATGGGTTAATGAAGGATTTTTTTCCATAAGTTGTTATATTGAGAAATACAATGTTATATTCCCCACAGAGCAAAAAGTTGTTTTCTCTTATTAGTAAATATTGACTAAAAAACACTGATTAAATGAGTGTTCCCATGCTGCTGGCTCAACTACATCTGTGTTTGTTCCCTTAAGAGAGCACTACATCCACTGAACATACATCCAGAGGAATCAATCATTAGACATATGGTTAGGAAATTATCTTTTCCAAACCAAAAGTCCAGGCTTTCAGGGAGAAACCAAGAGCCAAGACAAGTTGTTAGGCTTGGTTATCACGCAGAAGCACAGCAAAACAGGTCACACCCTAGCCTTTTCTATATTCGCATATTTTAAGGAATTTCTAAAGAGAATAATTTAATAATCTTTTTACTACTCATCCTGTTATTTTATGCTGTGGCTATCTACAAGGAAATTGAATAGTCATGCAATTAAGAATACAATCCTTAATCTGCACGATTTTAGGCAAATAATCTCCAGCCTGATTGTAAAGATCCTTGATGAAGATGCAGAGCTTTAGAACAAGCTTCAATGTTTCCCTGCTACCACTTTCAAGGGAATTGAAATCTATAACCTGTCTCACTTAAGTCTTGCAACAGTGAGTAGAATAAGCCCTAAATATTTTTAAAATGCTTGGGTTAGACAGATTTTCAACACAGCTCAGCTCAAATTTCCCCTCTTCAGCAGGATCCACATGAAGTCAGAGCGCCAGGCCCAGGGCTCTCCAGCTCAGCTCTCCAAAGGCTGCCCAGCATTTTTGGGAATTTCGCCCCTTTCCTGTGTTCCTGGCTGAAAGATGAGCTGCTCGAAATGTCCAGCTTTCCTTTTCTGTAAAATAAGGCTCCCAACATGCTGCTGATTCACACAGAAGTGTTCAGATCTCAGGCCTTGCAATGGCTCTTGAGAGAAGCAAACAAGTTCAGCCCGTCTCCCTGCACTGCCCATTCCATCAGCATTCCTGATTTCACTAGGCCACAGTCTTCTCTCCCACCTTCACATGCTGGCTTCTAAAACTAGATAATTTAATTCAAAACATTTAAAACTACTGAGAGAAAAGCTGCTACAGCTCTTCAAGTGACAGCCTGGGAACAAGCTGGGAGGTCACATTAAGGAACTTTACTGTAAACTATTTCCGTTTATAGTGAAAACAGTGGGATCTATGAGTCCTCAGAGCTACTCCTCATTTCAAATAGTGTGGACAATGACAGTTGGATGTATAAAGATTGAATTTTTCTAGACTAAAATTTCTTTGTGTCATCCTAATACTGTTAGTTCCCAGCAGGCTTTTGAGGGAGAAAAATTAAGTACTGAAAATAGTTATTAACTAAGAGTTGTATTCTTAGCTCTGAAAAAAATTTGTGGCCCTTATTTTTGAACCTGGTCATGTGTGATGAACCAAAACCAAATTTAAGAAGAGAGGGCAGGTGGATTTTGACAAAATGGATGACCTGAAGGGTAAAATTCCATCAAATCTGGATAATTCCTTTTGAAAAATTACTTTTAAGCATTTTCTGATTAAACTTTTTAACAACAATCCTTTTAGAGTTCCTGAGTAATGCTCAGTGGTGTCTTGGTCGCATATTCCCGGGATATCTTGCAGTTCCCCAAATGTGTAGCTCTAGTGACAGACCGTGTATAGGTATCTGTGAAAGAGAAGATTCACGTGCCCCTGCCCCAGTGTCACAGAAGAGCAGCTCTCCAGGCTCCAGTGCTATTGAAATAATTTCCAATATAGCCTGAGCTTGGCTGGCCCTTGCTGCTTGCCTCGATGGCAGCACTGTGGTGTTTTCACCCCATAGACACCTCAGGCTGGCTGGATTTTGCAGCTGGGCGCTTGGAGGCAAGTCCAGGCATGAAGGAGCCCAGGTTTAGCTTTGGAGGAGAGGCTTGAAGGTGAAGNGAAGTCTCAAGGGACAGAGGACACCTGGATGGCCAATGTCCCTCTAGGGGTGGAAAGCATCTTTTGAATTCTTCCAATCACTCGACACCTTTCTGGAATGCCAGGATTGACAGACAGCGCTCATCAGGGGTCAGGATGTGGAAAGGAGGGATGATTGACACACCTGGCAGGGAATTATCAGGGAGGACCCTGGGGTGTCTGAAGCAAACCATGACATCACACTGCAACAGTGCCTTCCAGGACCAGGACTGAGATGGAGCTGCCCCATTGGGAGGAGCTCCAGATGCCATCGGGTTTGGGAGAGCTTGGCTTGGCTCTCTGTTGCTCAAACGTGCTCATTACTGGCCTGGGGTGTAATTACAGGAGCCCTGGGAACGTGAGGAAAGGGACAAGTGCAACCCCTGTAAAATATATCCCAGCTGAGGATGACATCATGGCCATTGATCAACCTGGGAGCCCTGCAGTCCTCATCCAGCCTGTCATTTACACACAGCAGCAAAAGGGAACAAGGTCTGCACTGAGCTGCCCTGGGACACACTTGCCAAAAATTTCTTCTTGTCCCAGGACACTGCCAAGCCTCTCCAGAAGTTTTCTTAAAAGAATAACCAATGAGCAACTTCTTTCCAAGGATACTGCAATACCTCAAGTC
This sequence comes from Thryothorus ludovicianus, assembly GCA_013397245.1. Taxonomy (NCBI): domain Eukaryota; kingdom Metazoa; phylum Chordata; class Aves; order Passeriformes; family Certhiidae; genus Thryothorus; species Thryothorus ludovicianus. The sequence goes on from VZTB01008813.1 coordinate 146,572, forward strand.
CACGGGTTTTCTGTGTCAGGAGAAGCTCCTGGGGTAGCTAAGAGCTGCTAAACTTCTTCTTCAGGTGGGAAGACTGAGGCACAGAATGGCTGAAGTGTGGAACTTGAAATTGTCACCAGCCTAAGGAACTGCCTTTATGTGCATTTATATTTTAAGCAAATACACTGAGTGACGGGGTTTTCTTCTCCCATTTGTCCAACCTACAGCTCTCAGGCTGAGCTAAAGCCCTCTCCAAACCTGTCCTAGCTCCCAGGCTGAGTTCCAAACCTGTCCCAGCTCCCAGACTGACCTAAAGCCTATCCAACCTGTCCCAGATCCCAGACTGAGCTAAAGCCCTCTCCAATTCTATCCCAGCTCCCAGGCTGAGCTAAAGTCTATCCAAACCTGTCCCCTCAGTGCAGCACATGCAGCCTCACGCTGCATTCCAGTCAATCAGCAGAAAATCTCACACTCCCTCCTGGATGTTCTCCCTCCCTTCTGGGTTAGTCTCAAGCTCCGAGCACTCCAGTAGGCACTGACAGACGGCAGGAGATGATGGAGAGGTGCAATCAGATCAGACTAGGGAGAGTACAAATCTGTACTGCATAATGAGTCTTCTATTGCATGTATCAGAGCTTAGAAACTTTTTCTAGTTAAATATATAGTCTGAAAACATTCAGCGTATATCATCTCATTGGAACAACAGGCTCCCATTGTTCCCGTGGCATAAATCTCTCACGGCCTCCTAACAGCACATGATTTCCACCCGCTCCAGGCTGATATAGTGTGGCACGAGGAGAGGAGGGTTTGTACATGGAAATCGACTTAAACTGTAAGAACAAATTTTGCATTGTTCTGTACCTGCAAGTCACACGTCTCCATGCAGCCCAATGAACTCTTGCACAGATTGCTGCCGAAGGGAAATAGCTCAGTAATCAGCTGTGCTTTGCCTGGGGGCCTGCTGGAGTGATCCGCAGCTCAGGGCACTGTGGCACCACAGCCCTGCTGGATCAGCTCCATCTACTCCTGCAGCACAACCCATCAGTGTCAGCAGAGAACACTACGGCCCCAGGATCCAGGATGGTTTGAAGATGCTCCAACTCCACACAGCTGTGCCCCTCCCTGGCACACAAGACCTGTCCCCTGTATCCTCCAACCCCTAAAAGGATTCCTTGATGCACTTTCTCAGCTCTGTGAGTGAGAGTAGGACACTCCCTCAGGGGAATCAAGGGTCATTTACAACTTGGGGTCCTGTGTCAGGATGAGCAGCAAACACAGGTAAGCACTCAGTGGCTGCCAGGTGTAAGATATTTGCTTGGCAGGAAATGTCCACATTTCATCTTTGCTGGGTGAAGCTCCACAGCTGGCTGGAAACAGCTGTTGCTCTGGGGCCAAGTAGAGCCTGGTATTAGGCCCTCTAAAGGCAATGGTCCCATCTAGGCAATCTGCTGCTCTACCTCCTGCTCTCTTAGCAAAAAGGACCTGCTCCTGCACCACAATAGGCTGACTAGAGCTGGTGGATGTTGGATAGAAGTGTTTCTATCCTAAAATAAGACACGGTCATCCTCAACCTCCTTCCCCATCAGCTTTGTTACCATTCCCATACCTGCCCCTGGTCACCCTTCCCTGCAGCTATCTTCCCTGGCTTTCTTTTTGGGAATGCATTGTTCCCTGTGAGGGTGAAGAGGCCCTGGCACAGGGTGCCCAGAGCAGCTGTGGCTGCCCCTGGATCCCTGGAAGTTTCCAAGGCCAGGTTGGACAGTGCTTAGAGCAGCCTGGGATAGTGGAAGGTGTCCCTGCCCATGGCAGGGAGTGCGATTGAATAAACTTAGAGGTTCCTTCAACCCAAACCCTTNGACTGGATAAGCTTAGAGGTTCCTTCAACCCAAACCCTTCTGGGATTCTGTGATCACACCAAGACCCTCCATACCCCCTCCAGATGAAGACACATAATTTTGTTGGGGTTCTTGTGGCAGCTGTCAAAAGCACAAGAGAGAGATTGCAGCACCTGTTAAATGTTGGGGACATTTTATGAAGCCATCCCTGCATGAGAGGTGCTGCTCCAGGTGCACCCCTGGCCCAGGTGCTACCGTTGCCAAACCCTTTGCCTGGAGTGCCCCCAGGAGAAGCCTGGCACATCACACAAGGAGGTGGCCAGAGGTCACTTCAAGGGCAGGATGCTCTCATATTCCCCTGAGGATGGAGCAGATGGAGTGCTATGGAGATGCCCTCTAGGGCTCTCCTGCAGCAAGCAATTGACAAATTCAGCCTCAGAGGCACTCTCAACGATGAGGTGAGTGCAACCACAAAGGCCAGTTCATAAAAGAGAGATAAAATACACAGTCAAAATATTTCCATTCTACCTGGAGATAGGATTAAAGCCTTTCTGCACTTACCCTGCAGCCTGTCCTTACCTCTGAGTGGCCACAGGCAGGGAAATGCCCAGAATGCACAGAGGGCAATTCCCAGGGATGGTAGGAAATTACTCACTTACTGCTAGAGGATTGCATGAAATACTGGCTGTGCTCTCACCCCATACCACACAGGCAGAGAACTATCACACAGAGCCTATAGGGTTACATTTTCTCATCAGACCCCAGACAAACACCACAGCCTTGCAGGGTGAGGAGCTTGGCCTGTAGCATACACGTCTGTGTTTTGCTGTCACTCAGCTGCACTGAAATTTGAAAACAAGAGGTCAGGAACTACAGCCTTACCAGAGTAGGAGCCAGAGTGCAATCTCCCTGGCCCACAAGCAGTCTGGGATAAGGAGCAAGCTGCAAATATAGCCATTTCTGGATCAGGAATGGCGTGGCCAGCAGGACCAGGGCAGTGACTCTTCCCCTGCACTCAGCACTGCTGACCCCACACCTCAAGTGCTGTGTCAAATTCCGGTCCCCTCAATTTAGGAAGGGCATGGAGGGGCTGGAGTGTGTCCAGAGAAGGGCAACAAGGCTGGTGACGAGTCTGGAGCACAAGGGCTGTGAGGAGCAGCTGAGGGAGCTGGGGTTGTTTGTCCTGGAGGAGGCTCAGGGGAGACCTCATCACCCTCTACAGCTCTCTGACAGGAGGGTGCAGTCACAGGGGTGGGGGTCAAGCTCAGCTCCCAGGGAACAGCGACAGGACAAGAGGACACAGCCTTCAGCTGTGCCAGGAGAGGGTCAGGCTGGACATTAGAAAGAATTAGGATAATGTTTTTACGTAAGATAATCAGTTAAAGCACTGCACAAGTTTATAATTACCAATGAAGTAGTTTAATTCATCTGAATAGTGTTTTCTTAACAAACAACTTTTAGATATTTCAGTAGATTTAAATTTCAGTGAATGCCACAGTGATATTAAAATCTGCATTTTGTAAAATGCTTTGCAACAGATTTTGAGGATTATGGGAATGCTCCCCAATGTACAATTCTTTGATGTGTGTGACAAGGATGGCAATACAATTTTAGCCCACAAATGTACAGTGGGATTAAACTGACTCTGTTTGAAAGTACATCAAGAAGAGTGTACCAGAGATAAGAGGGGCTAAGTGTTAATATCCAGAAACTGTCATATGACAAGGTCAATATATTGTTGGCTAACAATACATTAACAATACAGACTTAATGTATCTCCTGTTGCCAGTCTATTTTACTAGCTTAATGAGAATATGAAAATCAAGATATGAGAGAAAGTGGCCAGACCAACAAATGCTTTTGAATTACCCCAAAAGGGATAATCTGTTAATTTAACTTCTCAGCTCTAGACACTGACATAACCAGTTCTGGGACATCTTCACAGACTTTGGCACCCTTCCTTTAGTGATTAATAGCCACAAACATTCAAAGGTTTAAAATAATGAAATATCTGATTTTATTAAACATAAAATAGGCATCACATTGCATATGTTTCCAGTCTCTTGGGTCCCTGAGGCGCTGATTAGACAATTCCTTCAGGAAGCATCCAGGAAAGCCAGGAGAAGGCCTTGTTTCCAGCATAGACCCTAACTGATGTGGCCTCATTAGAATGAGAAAAGGAACTGTAGAAATTCACATCTCTAATGCTGAAAGGAAATAATATTTTTCTCTAATGGGCCATGAGTATGAACAAGTCTCATTTGTTGTATTTAGGTTCTTGTTTACTTTCTGTCCTGTTAATGGCTGTTTGCCACTGCTGTCCCCTCCACTCTTGTGTATTTGTTCTTCCCATGCCTGCCTGGGGTTCTCAGTGTTATCCAGGGTTCCCCACCAACATCGTCACTCATTATTTCCTTCTACTATGGCTTTAACATCTCCTGTGCACTCTCAGACCTTCTCTTTGGCTTTGAGGTAGTTCCCAGGTATAAACAAAGAAAAGAAAAATTGCTAAATATTTCTGTCTTCACATTTCTTCCTTACTTCTCTTATTTCTTCGTATATCTTGTTTGCAATATGCCTCGACTTCCCTGCTTTCACTCTGTCCTGGGAACTGACACATACACATTTTCCTTCAGAATGTTGAAATCAAAGGTTTTTCCCAGCAGTTTTCCCCCTAGACCAATATAGATATCAAAGAGCAGTGTTTGTATGCATGCTGCAAACCAAATCTCAAAGACCTCCAGCCTTTGCCGACACTCACAGATGATACTACTGCTGGAAGACTACCTGGTGGGGATACACTCTGCAGCACCTTGGCTGCCACAGAGTCTGTGTCCACCAGGGCTAAAAGTGTCTTGGGAGTTGTATTTCCTTCTCCACTGCTTACTCAGAGGGTCACACATTCCTGCAAGGCAGCTCAGAGACTGAGGTATTTCAGAGAGACAGAAGAAATTCAGGTGTGAGTATCTGACCCAACAGTTCCATATCAACAAAACACTCACTGAATCAATAAATCTCTCACCTGAATCGATGCAGTCATTGTCCTTCGGATTAACTGACACCTAGAACAATAGAGGCTGCCCACACCCTGCCAAATCCTGATGGAGCAAACCTAAAACATCTGGTTTTGGCTGCAATTCTGAGAGTTCAGGAGGTGAAGACCCTGCTGTGAGAAGGGTGAAAACAACCTGTTTAACCTGCCCAGGTCCCTTCAAGGGCAGGTGCCCCACAAGTTTCATATCAGCTGGAAGTGGACAGTGACAGCCCCCAGAATCCTGGCACAAATCCCCAAAAATGGGTCCTGGTGCTCCAGCTTTTCCCATAGGCTAGGTCTGAGTCCCTCACCACTGCCCAGAGGTCCTCCTGGTGACTGCATGGCTCCTTCTAGGCTCTCCAGCCTGTGCAAACACATGCAGAACACCAGGGTAAGTAATAAGATGCAAATGTATTCCTTCAGAGATTGAGCCAAAGCCCAGTCAAGTCAATTATTATTAATGTAATTAGTACTGTATGAGCAGTTCAAGGCATAATTCAAGTCAGGTCTCCATCCAGGCAGGCTGTGGATATGTGCAGAACAGAATTAAAGGGTTTACAAGCTAACTGAATATGACAGACAAAAAGAAAGGGAGGAAGGAGATCTGAGGTGATATAAAAAGGGCAGATAACCTGCCACAGAAACCCAGTCTTGATCCTGGGTTCTGTCTGGCAAACCATGCAGCCTTCAGCAGGAAATTCCAACAGCAGTTACATCAGCAGTGTGTTCATTAAACAGTATTTTGAACCTTTATTTGTCATGAATTTTCTCTCTCCTTACATTTGTACTCATTTCCTCCTGCACTGGGCTCGCATGAACATACCGTTTATTTCTCTGGCAGGGTCTGTGTACAGGGGGTCATTTGAGCCAAGTCAACAGCACGACCCTGGAGCTGCAGGCATGAATGAAGGGCTGAACAAAAGCCACCATGAGCTTTGCTTTCTTCTGTACCAGTAATTAAAAATGCCTGTGTCACACTGAGCACTGGGGAACTGGTTTGCTCGTCACGTCCAGATGCCAACCCACGAGCCCCTCGCTGTTCACTGGCACTCACCCAAAAGCTCTTTTTTCCCCTCTTTTTCCCTCTCTCTCTTTCTTTTTTTATTCCTGGTCCAGAAGGGAGAGTTTCCATGGGCGGAGGGAGGGGCTGGGGAGAAGTGGGCGCAGGAAGGGTGGCTCGCTGGGGCGTGGAGCTGCTCCTGCTCCTCACTGTGCTCGACACCCTCTGCCCAGGCTGCTGCCCAGCTGGTGCAGCCAGAGCATCCTCTGCTGCTCTGCTCCCTCCTGCCAAAGCCTTCCTGAGCATGTAGAGGGATGCTGCGGTACCGGGGCTGTCTCCCAGCCTGCTCCCTGGGCTCTGCCAGCACGCTGTCTGAACTTTTCAGCTGGTGATGGAGTATGGGGTGAGAGCCATGCAGCCTCCATCAGTGATTCTGCAAACCTGCTGGTTACTGCACCACAGGATCATTTAAGAAAGGCAAGAAAGTCTTGTTCCATAACCAAGTGTCTGGTGTAGCTGCACCAGAGCCCTCGGCACTGGCACAGGTTTTATCTGGAAATATTTGTAACTGCCCTTGCTATTAGAGCATATGAATGCAATTACAATATTCCAGCAGAAATCAGCCGAGTATGTGGCAAAGCAGGGGAACATACAAGGGAATGTGTGTAAGATAATCTCCCTATCATGCACATACAGGGCCACCAGGATCCCTTCCAGAATCCAGCCGTTCCCCACACTCCCTGCTGCTCCTGGAGAGGGGAGCACAGGCTGGCTGAGGCTGCACTGCTGGTGTGGAGGCCACTAGGTCACCCCTGAGGTGACCAGACAGCCACACCAAGCAGCCACAGAGAGCAGCAGTGCTGAAATCTTTGTAGCTGGAAAAGGCAAGTCAACATGCAAATCCTAGTTAAAATATCTTTATTAGCAGCATTTTAATCACTAGCAAAATCTGGACCAGGATCAAACCAAACATAAGGCAGCAGCTGCTGTAAACAGCTGTTGTTGAAATGGAAAAATGATTAGTGCTGAGGGAAGGATGTCAGGCGTAATGAACCTGCCTTGGCTGCCGAGCACCGGGCATGGCCGGGCACCTCCGTGCCTCTCCTGCCCTAAAACCTCTCCTGGTGCAGAGATCCCCAGGCTTGCAACCTCTCTGTCAACACCAGCAACCATCCCTGGACATATTAACAGCACCAAGGGGCTTGTCAGACTCTGCTTGGAGAAGGGAACAATTCCACTTATGCAGGAGCCTCTCTCCTGTCACACACTGGAGGGTTAGACTGAAAGTCATTTTAAATTCGACACAATTAGAGAAGAGTAATTATCCACCAAAACTTGCGCTGAAACAAGGGGTACATCAGCCATATTTTGACTCTGGTGTTAATTACGTTTTTTTTCCCCCTCTGCCGCAGGAAGGGACCTAGGGGACCTGATCCATGGCCAGTTGAACACGAGTCAGCAGTGCCCTGAAGCCAGGAGGGACATCCCTGTCCTGGGGACACCAGCCCAGAGAGGAATTGTCTCTCTCTGCTCTGGGCTGGGGCAGCCTCACCGCCAGTCCTGGGGCAGTTTGGGTGCCACAATATAAAATCCATTAGAGAACGTCCAGAGGATGGACATAAGGATGGGAAAGAGTCTAGAGAGGAGCAGCTGAGGGGACTTGGTTTGTTCAGATGGAGGAGACTGAGAGGAGCTCTCATTGTGGTCTTCAGCATTCTCCTGAGGGACAGCTCTGATCTCTTCACCCTCCTGATCGAGCGAGCAGCTCGAGCCAGGACAAAACAAGGCCAGGCTGGATTTTGGGAGAAGTTTCTTCCCCCAGAGGGTGCTGGGCACTGCCAAGGCTGCCCAGGGAATGGGCACAGCCCCGAGGCTGCTGCAGGAGCCTTTGGACAGCGCTGCCGGGGATGCACAGGGGGGATTGATGGGGGTCTGGGCAGGGCCAGAACTCTCACTGTGACACCTCAGTCCTTCTCACTGCACAGAGAACTTCTCTTCCTTCCTTCATTGACAAGATGCCACAAGAAATTCCCAGTGTTAAAGCAGCTCAAACCATGTTGAGCATGAACATACACAAGCCATCAATCATTCCCCTGTGTCACGAGGAGCAGCATTAAATCATCTGCATTTCAACCGCTGAGTGTCAAAACATGAGAAGTGGCTTCAGACAAACCAGCTCGGAGTCCTGCCTGAGTCAGGAGGGGAAAAAAGCGTTGTTTAGAATTTTCGTTTCCATCAGGGGGAGCCTGTGCACAGAGGATTGGTCCTGGTGACTCTCCAGCCCACAACCACAGCTCACTGAGACCTTGTCGTGTCTGATTTGGGCTGTGACATCCCTGGAGCTCTGTATCATGTGAGAGAATTCAGAAACATTTCTGCATTACAGAACTGTTTGAGCTGTGCTTAGAAGTGAGATCTATTTATCTAATTATGGTAGTGGAGGCTTAACATTTTTATTTAGCTGATGTATAATTCATACCACCAACGACGCAAACCACACTCTGTGGTTTGGAGGTTGACTCTGCCTGGTAAATATTAACATTTGTGGCATGAAAAATAATTAGAGGGTTAGTGTCAAGATCTGTGTCAGGGTTATGTGGTAAAAGGCTAACAACTGTAGGGCTTGAAATTAAAGACCTTGATGTAATCAGACTTTACAAAACACTGCCCTGGATCAAAGGGAAGAAACAGTTTCTCTGTGTTATGGTAGCACTTGAATAAATAAATTGCTGGTAAAAAATTCAAAAATTCAAACATTCCCATTGGAGAAGTGACAAAAAAGTAAAATGCAAATTATCCAGAGTTATAAAGAGTGAATCAGGTGTTAAACACACTGAACTTCCTACACAACATATAAAAAACCTCAATTGAATAAAAAGCACTGAAAATCTAACACTGACAAGGCCTCTGAGGTGTAACTTTAGAGCTCCACTTCCAGTTCTCTTGGAGGGAAAAATTGGCCTTCATGGTTAAACCTGTCCTATGTTTGAGTAAAGAGCAGCAGCTACCTCCGAATACGTCAGCATCTGCTGAAATTCTCTCACCTTCAGGATCTCCCAGGATTTCTGGGGTAAACCCAAATTCCCACACTCCGCTTAAGGCCTCCTGTTAAATACTTTGAGCCAGTTCTGTGATACCCAGGAGCAATAACCCTTCCTAAAATGATCACTTGTAATTTGGTTTACACTCAGTTTTAAGGTCTGCTCTGTCAACTGTTGTAAACAAGGTCAGTTACTAAGTCACAATTCCCCAGTTCCTGCCTGTGCACCTGTAGTCCATAAAAGGAGACTCCTGGAAACACCTGCTCGCACTCCCAGGGTTCTAAAAGACCTGATTTGGATGCCCCATGAGAAGCTCAGCACAGCAGAAAATCAGGTCTCTGATGTAGAGACCACCAAACCATTCAAGGGTCTTTTACCAGGTCAGTCTTTCTGTGAGATCCAGAACAAATTTGGGGTGTCACCCCTCATACCCCAAACTGCAGTAATGGATTTGGTTCTTGCAGTGCCTTTTCTGTCTCTCATAAACAACCTGGAGCAGGATCATTCTCTTGCATTTTGCAGTTTAGGACACAATTCAACAGAGAGACAATTGCAGATGAGGCCATTATAAAAATAATAAAAATACAGTGAATATGAAGTCAGCTCTAGTGGCTGGAGCACAGACATGAGGTGGCAGGAGTCAAAGATCTCATTATATTAATTATAAAATAACCATGGAAAAGGCTGAATTCCATCTTCTGAAATCTTTCAGTTGAGTCTTACTAAAATATGTGCTCTACTCCTGCAAGGCTTATAGGCTTAATAGAGGATTCAAAGAGAATCAGAATGGTATCTCTTGGCTTAAAAACTCTGAATCTTTGTGAGCAAATGAGTTGCCAAGGAATAAAGTCCCTTTTTGAATTCGAAGTAAAACACACTTACACCTCCAGTCTGGGGAGACAGCTACTAGGGAGATCTGATATCAGATCCCAGTCTTGTTTCCTCTGCTACAAGGCAAGGGCAGATCAGTCCAAAGAAAACTCCTCAGCAGATCGAAGCAGTTGAAAAAAAAGTACATTTACTTGTTAACATCTCATAGTCTCAGATGTCTACAGTACAAAGGAAAGTATTTGAACAGCTTAAAGGTTTTATTGTTAGAATAACATTCAATAAAAAATACATTTTTGTAGGACTGGCTAAGGAATCAGAGGCAGGCAGGAATTCCGGGAAAGCTCCCCCCCTGCCCCGTTCCTCCGTTCCTCTAGGAGGAGCCAGTGGGGAGGAGGGAGAGGGGGCCCTGCCCTGCCCTGGCTCCCCACAGACAAAGGGAAGGGATGCTTGGGATTTTTAGCTCTGAAAAAGTCTTTGATCAGGCACCTGAGCTCTGTCTCAGAAAAGTAGCTTTCTGCTAGCAAAATCCCCAATCCAAACGCTGGGTGCTATGCTTGCAATCTCAAAAAAAATCTGATGTGTTCCATGTCCCTCTATCTGTGAGCTTGCCTAGAACAAAGTCATGAACTCTTGGAGCAACAACTGGCTCTTGGACAGAGAGGTTCTGGGCCAAGCTTCAAATACCCCCACCTTGTGATTTATGGATTGGTATCCAAAACAGAGCAGCAGATTTACTGTTTCTTGTCATTTACAGAGCTGAGACCAGGTGAGATTCGGGGTTTTTAATGAGTTTGACCTAGAATTTGAAAATCCCTTTGATGCCCAAATTCAAAGTGAATTTGAGTCAGAGAAATGAGCCCACATGAACCAGGCCCAAGAATGCATCTCCTCAAAGCCCTGTGAAGTGAAAGCACAACTTTGCAGCAGCTTTTGTTGGCATCTTCCCTTACAGCACCTTTCTAAAACTTCTGACTGCCCAAATGGAAAATCTCCTCACCTCACTATTCACAAACGGCCTTTAAAAAATATTCAGAGGTCTGGTTGTACATTACATAAGCATTAGGAGAATGCATTGTCTGGCACCAGCATCTCACAGGTTTTCCAGAAGTTAGGTTCTCTCTCTCTGCATCAGTCAATGCTAGCGTGAAATAAAGCGGTATTTAGGTGGAGAGGAGTGGGAAATACAAAAAACTAAAGAAACAATGACATCTGTATAATATTTACAAATGGTTCCCTGACAAGTGTCTTCCCACACTTAAGAGCACCAGACCCACCAGTTCTCTGGCAGTGGGACCCATGCCCTGTGTCCTGTCCCTCCATCCCTTGTCCCCAGTCCTTCTCCAACTCTTCTGGAGTCCCTATAGGCACTGGAAGGGGCTCTGAGCTCCCCCTGGAGCCTTTTCCCCCCTGACTGATGAGTCCTGGTTGTGATGCTGAGCTGAGCTCTCCAGAACTGAAGCTCACAGCTTTTCATTTTAGAAGCTCTGTGTGGCACAAGGTTGACAATCCCCTCCACTGCTAAGTGGAAATGTCTTTAGTTACCACTTTAGCAAAATTTTTTTAGTTTCCTTTAGTGAAACTTCTGCTAAGGACAACAGAGGGAACCAAACCATGAACAAATGAAAGCCTAAAAGTCACACTTTGGCCAAGCAAACTGGCTCTACAGCCCTGTCCAAGAGATGGTACAGCAAAGCTTCTTGGACGCCTCCTGAGAAACTTCTCTGGTGTGTGGCAGTGCCAGCTGACACAATGGAAAGCACACAGGGGATGTTTCAAGAAATCACTTCACTTGGAAAAAAACCTATGAAGCAATACTTTTTTCTGAGAACTAATTTTCCAAATAGAAGGTTCATTTTCTTCCTCAGAACAATTTCTCCGTTCAGGCTGTAAACTCAACAATTTACATCTGAAGTAGCCTTAAGATTCTACTAAGTCAAAATTTAGGCAAGTGTTCCGAGGCAATCATTTTTTCTGAGACATTTCTTCTTTGGAAAATGGGAGACCCAACAGAAACAGGAAGATTTTATTGCAAGTGACAGAACATCGGGCTCAATGATGGAAGTCTCAGCCTTGGTATTAAGGAACATAAAGCTCCTGACTCCAATTAAATTTTGTTCCATTTATATGGACATAGAATTGGGTCTTTTGAAAGAGAAGTCAGTGGGCTCCAGGCAGCAGCCATGACAGGGGGACACAATGTGGAAATTCCTTTTATTTCTGCTCCCAAGACATCAATCCTGAAGGAAAGGCTGTAGGTGCTGACAAGCTTCAGCACTACAAATTAAACCAAGACAGGAAAAATAATTAGGGTGAAAAATAAACAAAGGAATATTCTATCTCTCTTGGGAATGAAAGGTTCTTTTGCCTGGCATTACCGGTCTTCTCACACAAACCTTTAGCTTTGCTGTGGAGAATACTAGTTTCTCCCTGGTATGCCAAGTCCTGAACCCACCATGAAAATCTGTTTTGGAAATCTTTCTATCACAGTACTAAAGGAAAAACTTATGTTGATGAAAGTGCCTGTTGCATTTGACGCAGCCTTTCCATGTTTGCTGTGTTGAGGAATATGCAGGAGGTTGGGACCAAGGGATTTTTCAAAGTTAAGCAAACCCCATGATGGGCTCTGCTCTTGTGTTCCCCTCCCAGGTTTAGAGTGGGTTATAGGAGTCCCAGGTGAAAAGGGAGCAGGCACTTTACAGGGATATAGAAGCTAGGGTTCCCTCGGTGGGGAGAGAGGTGTGGGCCTGCAGCTGCTGTCTTTCTTTGGCTTTCAGGGTTTCTAGGACCAGGCAGAAAGCAGGCAACAAGGGATGAGCCACAGAGTCCCTTTTGACTGTTAAGTCATGGAGTTTAGCACCCACCAAATCCCAAAATGCTAAGGAAAAAACTTCATAGTTTGAGCTGGGTCCTGCAGTAGCAAGAAAGGTGCCTAGATATAGCAACACCCATTTTAAAAAGGTTTCACCTCCCATTTCTTGATTTTCTTCACGTGTACTGCTAAAAGGTCTTTAAATACACCCTGTGCTAACTTGGAAAGAGCTAATCCCATCTTCTGACACTGAAAAACTGGGGGGTAGGTGGGATTTACCCGCCCTGATAGGGGTAGGGGTGAGAGGGTCTTTCCCCCTCTCTCTGCTTACCTGTGTCCCACTCAGGGCAACTGATCCAGCTCCAGTGGTCGCTCGCTTTTGCATCAGGCCTCACGACTTCCACTATCTCCACAGCAGAGAGTTCCTATCAGTAGGCTCACCCAGCTAAACTGAGAATACCCTGAAAGTTCCCTCAGGATGAGGAATCCCTGTTCAGGCACGCCACCTGTAGCAGCCTGGGGGGGTTTTCTTCTTGCTACATCAAAACCGGTTTGGCTTAAGAACCGGGATGTGTACGATGGATGTGGCCCAGAGATGTTCTTTAACCCATTTCAGTGACCATGTACTTTCTAGGCAGCACTCAAGGCCACATGGCCTGGAGCTGCTTCCAGAGAACACATGGACCGAGAGCAGCAGCATCCAAAGACCCGGGGGTGTGACTAAGTCTGCTAGATATAGGGTTTACCTGGGGGGCAGATATCCAATTGTAGCTATGGGGCAGAGGCTTGACCTGCTCTCCAGGGTCCTAGGCTCACTCTTTGGAGCAGAGAACTTGGGCTAAGCTTTGATTTAGCCCAGCTAATTGGACTGCCACAGGGGCTCGCTTCCCCTCCTGAGCACAGAAGTGCAAAAAATGTATAAATGTGTGCTGATTTCTTGGGCAGAGAACAGAAAACATCTCATCCAGATGAGAACATTCTTATTTGCTGAGAAGAGAGAACATCTCATTTCAGAGATGTTTTTAGAACATGGGTAGCGATCTCCTTAGGGCCACACTCGTTGCCATCCTTGCAGGGTTTGCAGCATTTCCTATTGTTAATCACTGCTGATTGTGGGATTTGAGCTGTACAGATAGTCCCACATCAGAGTCACCCCATAACGTCAAGACCTGCTCCTAGTTTATAGTGGATTGGGATACAAATGTGTTTGTTACCTCCTTATCTCCCTCTTAACAGTGCAGATCCACTGCCTTGGGTTTGCACAGGTTGAGAAATATTGAAATGGAAAAAGGAAGATTCTCTTCTCTCTGCTCTGAGCTGAAAGTTCCCAGAACATTCCTGTCTGGGACTCAGCATCCAGCACCAGCAGAACAACTGCTGAACTGGGACCTGTATTTCTTCAAGACATTAACATCCACTAAAGGATCATCTTGCCTCCATGCTGGGAACCTGAACACATCCAGGAAAACAGGCTGGAATGACAATAGCAGCACACTGCCTGACCTGGCAGAGCCTGCTGCCAGAGAGTTTTACATTTTGGGGATGCATCTCAGTTTGGCCCTGTCATGGGGCACACCTGGCTGGAGAACAGCATCAGGAGATGTTGTGCCAGAGGAGCTGACTAAAGAGTGCTGAAACCCTGGGCTGTTATCAGACCTGGGAACAAGACGAGATCTCTCAGCTCTATTTTGTGTCAATCCTTCTTGTTGTCAAGCTGGCTGCCAAATGCATGGCTGCCAAGTAAATTGACCTTGTCTGTTTTAAACCACCAATTATCATCATTACATTATTGAAAACAGCGCTGTGCCTGGAATTACACTACTAGGAAGATGCTCTCTGATACAATTTTGTTCCCATAAGGGTGTCAACAGATCAGTCCACAGCACCTTAACACTGATTTAAAGCCTGTATCATGCAGCTCATGCTGTTGCAATAATATTCTCACCCTTGGGAAAGACTGGGAGGCAGCTAAACACTGAATAAAGTGCGCTTCTTTATTTTATATTAAATATAATGCTGCTTCCAAATTCAAATAATATGCTTACAGCAGCTGAATCCAAACACTGAGATCAATGCACATTGATCATAGGACCCAAAAAAAGTCTTGTTTTCATGTAATGTTCATCATCCAAGGGGTCAGAGAGCACCTTTGTTTTCAGACACAGGAGTGGCTGCACTGAGACACGTCCAGCTTTGGGGCAGAGCAGTTACCCCCAGAGGCAGAGCCAGTCCTGTCTACCCTATATCCCCCCCTGAGGGAATGGTGACTTCTCTGGGTACCCTTTGTGTCTCTAATACTCATCTTTTATCCTTCCACAGTACTTGCAATCACCTACAGCTTATCATAAACATAAAAATGCCTGGATCCCCCTCCCACATATGCTCAGGAAAAGGAGAACATACAGTAAAAGCTCCAAATTCTACTTTTGCAACCCAGCAGGGAGAGGTACAAGCTCCAAACCCTTAGCAATACACAGAGAGGACCTGAGCATTTTTGCTAAGACTGCACTTCTGCACAGAGTCAGAGGTTGAAACGGATTTGGTCGGTGCTGAGGACTGAGTGATGTCATCTGTAACACTACAGGAAAAGCTTTAAAAGCAGATTCCTACAGAAAACAATCATCTGCTGGGATGGCTGGCAGCTAGAGTGATGTTATGGAACCCCATCTCCAGTGCAGCTGAGCCAGGCATTCCCCAGAGGAGTTTGTGTTTGGGAAGAGATGCTGCTCCTCCAGACCCCGGTCACAGCTGGGCCCCAGGCAGGGCTGGCACCTGGCCAGGGAGAGCTGATTCCCTGGGACACAGAGCTGGAGCTCTGCCCTGCCCCAGAGAGAGGCATGAACAGTCCTGATCTGGAACTGCTCCTTCCTGAAGGGCTCGGCAGGGCCACAAGGTAGAGACTGAGCTACGCACTGAGCGAGAGCTGCATGCTTTAGTTCTGCTCCACTTCTGCTGAGTTTCTGCAGCTACAGGAGCAGGAGGGACCTGCAGCCTCCTTGTCAAGGCTGGGCCTCCAACACGTCCCCCCGTGGAGGCTGGAGGAGGATGCTCTGTGGTTTTATGCAAAGAAGAGGTCTGTGTGGACCCCTTACACTAGAAATACTTACTTCCATGTGCCCCAAAATTAAAATTTGGCTTTGAATTTCATTTAATGTGTCGCAGGAAATAAAATCTTTCATGTCAGTGATTTGCATAGAACAAATAGTCTCAGTTCCTTGGCTAGCAGGAAACCCCTCTTATTTTCAAGCCTAGCCATTCCTAGAAGCCCATCATTCCTACGGAAGCAGCAGCACCCATCCATCATTACAACATTATTTGGTTTAATTATTTCTGTACTTCCTGTTTCTCCCTGCCTGCATCCTGTTCTGCTGGGCTCCCAGAGTAGCAGCTCCCACCAATAGTTTTGTTTTCTGACTTGGTATTTGTATCTAGAGCAACTTCTGCATCCAGGATAACCCTCCTCTCTCAGAAATCCCATAGATCCTTAAGCATCTTTTAGTGATTTTCCCACTTCTTCCACGGCCTAAGCTGCCTTCCCTGAACAGTTACAAACTTTCCTGGCCAGAACACCACTTAACCAAAAACCCCGAGTCATCTGCAGGGCCCTGTGTTGTCTAGACTTCCGAGGGACCGACTTGGTTAAGAGAAGGTTAAACGTGTTCCCCAGGGTTTTATTCCATGGATTTCTTCACATGCTGCAGTCAGGCTTCACTGCACAGACATTTATGCAGAGACTCAGTGCAGAAATCTCTGGCACTGAAGCGTGGCTGAGTTGCTTTGCCTCAGGGAAGCTGCCAGGCTGAAAGTTACTACAGGGACTGGATATCAGCTCTGAAATCTCCTTCCAAGGTCAAAAGACTCCTAAAGCTAATGACAGGTCAGCCTAGAGAAGCATTTCTAACTTGGTCAACAGTTATAACAAAAAAACCCCACTTTGGTTCTGCTGAAAATTATCTTGGTTATTAAACCCCCAAAATGTCTCTGAACAATCTTTGATGCTCATACAACTTCCCCTGTGTTGAGAAAAGACCACATGCATCCATCACGTGCACTGTTGCTATTGGAGCAGGATGAAAATAATTTAAATGTCATAATTTAAATGAAAAATCTACTGGTGAAGTTCCTTGCACATGAGTGTCTCAGCTGTAAATCGGTTCTGTGTGTGACAGCTGGTTATCCTCTGCCTTTTTGGCTCAGGGACCTGTGGGTTTCACTGCTTTCCTCACTTCACACCAGCAGTCTTCCCAAGGGCTTTCCCAAGGGCTTTGAAGAACCTGTATCCATCTTTTTCCAAAAATACCATCCACTTAACACAAGATGGCACCGCTGACCACCTCAGGGCTGAACATGAGCCCAGGTATGCAGGACTGCTCAGATCTGTTTATTCAACTAATTTACGGCTCCTGAAAAGCCTCTCCTGGTGCTTCTCCTCCCCATTCCTCACTGTGCTTCGCCACAGACACAAATCTGTCCTCTTGCTTCATCTTCCAACAGCCTCTTGGTCAAAACAAGCTGAAATCTTCCCCAAGAATTTTTAGTTCCCTAATTAAGGCTGGCAATAACCTGATTACTAAATGTGAAGAAAATGAATTGTGGTACATCAAAGACTCACTCAGTGTAGTCCCACATCCCTCTTATCTAGCAGTATAAGCAGCTTCCAAGCTTTGCCTCAGTGAGAGGTGAACAGTGACCCACAAATCCTCCTGTGAACTGAGATTCAGAGCTCTGTGGAGTCTGAGTGAGCTGCCAGCCTAGGCTGGGCACTTGGCACCACCAGAGTGGAATCAGCCCTTCCCGATCCATCAAAGCTCCTCTGACAGGACTGGGTTTCAGTAACCAGCAGTCTGGACCCAATTACTAAATGGAGGAACAAACAGAGGTTGACTTGATGTTAGCATTTATCTCAAGTCCCTGGGAAGCAGAAAGACTGGGGGAAGGGTGAATTCCTTCCCTATACAACTGAGAATTACATCCTTTCTCTGGAATGTTTAAGCTAATTTGGAGAATTTAACAGATATTAATGTTCTTGCTTCAGAGTCATACACACCAGTCCACAGCCTGAGATGAATTACTTGTGAATCTTGTTCTATTTCCATAGTTCTCTCTTGAAACAAGGCATGTTTTATAGCACTTTATACTTTTTTTTTTTTTAAGTAGATTCCCCAAATCATTGGCCTTTGTGAAGTCCATGGCATTCCTTAAGTTGTTTTATACCTAGACAGGACTGAAATCTCCAAAGCCCACTCAAAGATACATTCTCCTTGTTTCTCATTCCTTGAGGATACACAGGCAGAACTTGCCCTATGTGTATTCTCCAGGCTCACATTTTCCAGCACCTCCCCTCCCCTTAATGCTTCAAAGTGCTTCTGTAAAGAATCCAAACCCACAGGCCAAACTTCTGTGGCTCTCACAAAATATTCCCCAATCACTGAACAACCAACTGGCTTTACTGGGCTTGAATCTCATCCTCAGCTGCAGAACAACTCCTTGGGTTTCAGCTGAGCTAACTCAGATGCTGTCCAGCTTTACCACTTCAGTGCTTGTGCTGGTTTGAAAAGCAAAACCAGTGAGAGACTCCGAGTCAGAAATACAATTTATTAGAAAAAGGGAAAATAAAAAGAAAAGGGAAAATACAAAATAGACACAATAATACAAAGGAAAAAGAAAACCACTGACAGAGTCAGAATACAACCTGACACCCTGTTGGTCAGGGTGTTGGTAGCAGTCTGGTTGGAATGGTGGGTGCAGCCCTCCTGGAGTGGAAGATGTGGCTCTGTTGGAGCAGTGATCCTGGAGAAAGGTGCAGCCTCTGCTGAAGGTGCAGTGGAGAGAGATGGGCCTGGTCTTCCTCTGGGAGTTCAGTGAAGGCTGCCTTGGTGTTCAAATCCCAGGTTTTTATCCAGTTAGAAAGGACAGAAATGTAGAAAGGTAGAAATGATCCCTGGATGGAGCATTTCCAGAGGGATGATGTAATTTTATCAGTGACACTCACTGGCCCATGAGCAGAAGATCTCTCCCTGGAGGGAGGATGGGTCTTGGAAGAGAGAAAGAAACTGCCCCAGCTGTTTTCTTATCAGCTGGGCCATTAACAGAAGATTACACCACCCCCCCCAATCCCAGTTCCAATAGATGGTGATAAAATAACACACCTTTGATTACATTTTGCCCTGCAACCCATGACAGTGCTACTGAAAAAAAGGTTCAGCAAAGAATTTTCCAGGGCCATACCTGGTTGTTTCTAGAAAGGTTCCTCCTACACTCAAGTCCAGAGTTACAGAATCTTCCCAGAATTCTAGAATGGTCTGGGTTGGAAGGGACTTTAATGTCCATCCCATTACACCTCCTGCCATGGGCAGGGACACCTTCCACCATCCCAGGGTGTCCCTAGCCCCATCTAACCTGGCCTTGGACACTGCCAGGGATGAAGCAGCCTCTTTTTCCCTAACTAACATATGAACATATCAAAATTATAACTGGTAAAAATCCACTGATTTATAAAACTCACAACTTATCCAGTATCAAGTGATGCATTTAATTTTCTATTACAAGTACCAGAGCTTTGCTGTTTAGGCAGTGTCCCAGCAGGGAAATCTGCAGGCCTCATTTCACTCCCCACATACTGGTACAAGCACTCATTGTTGTGGCAGAACATGCTCAGAGTGTAAAGGTTCGTGGTTAAAACATCAGCAAAGCATCTCTTAAGAAATTCATTTGGCCTCAAAATCAGGTTCAACCTCTTTTTTTAATTAGTGTTTTTGGGATGTTTTCACCAGGACAGGAACCGAAATCTAGTCAAAAGATTTTTCCTATTAAAAGGAAGTCGGGTGTAACCCCAAATGGTAAATTTCTCCTGAATTCATCCTCTTTGATTCCATTTGGTTCGGGCTTGGTACTCGTACCAATGTCTCCTGGCTGCCAGGCAGCACCAGGAGTGACCTGCTCTCTGGTAGGGGGAGCTGTGATGTTTCCATCACAATGAACAAGCTCCACTCGGAGAGGGTAAGCAGGCAAGGGGCCAAGAACAGAATACTTCTGCTTTGCAGTCACTGCTGAGCCAAGATATTTCTTTGCTTTTCAAAAGCATGAGTGGTCAGAAAGCCCTGCTTGGAAATTGAAACCATCCTCCACGCATCTCACTCTGTGCAGTGAGGTTGGGCAGCCTGTGGATTACACAACTCATTCAGCATGGGGACTGCAGCTGCCCTATCAATAATGCTCTCAGCTTAACATTTCTCATTTGCACTGCTTTTCCTGCCTTGATCACCGGGTGAAGACCAAGGCTTCGGGTCCCTGCAAGGAGCCGTGTGCTGAGGAGCTCACTGGACAGCCCATCCCCATCTCCATTGCTCTGGGACAGCTGTTCCTGATCCATCTGCCCTCCCAAAGGTCCTGAGCAGCCCCTGGAATCTGTGAGCCAGCACATAGGGTGTGGGGGAGAGCCCCAGCCCTCTTTGCTGTAGCAACCCATGCCACCCTGGGGTTTGCCTGACACTTCCCCAGCTATGCAGGGCTTGCTTAAATCTCAGGAGCAGCCTGAAGTATTTTTCAAGCTGTAGCACTTCTGGTTTATGGCTGTCCAAATGCTGCAACATTCTGCAGGTATTACTATAAAAATCCAGGGGAAAAAGCTTAAGATTAATTAATTCCATGCAGATTGTGATTCTCCATGGGTTAACTCAGCTCTTCATGCTGACTCAATCAAGTTTGGCTGCTTCTACCTGCAGACTCTGGGTTACAGCCCCACTGTCAGGTACTGGGGCTGGTCTCCTAGGGTAGTCTATGAGGAGAGATAAAAAGGGGGACAATACATCCCACTATGCTTTTTAAAACACTGTGAGGCTCCATCATGCTCAGGACAGGCTCCACTCCATCCACCCCTGCTGTCCACAGTTAACTGGGACCCCACAGTGACTGGTGCTGATTGGAAATGGGAATTTTGGGAAAACCCACAGTATTTCATATCCACAGGTTACAGTGTCCACGACCTCCCTTCCCCGGCAAGCCAACCGAGACACTGAGCCTGAGTGGGAATTAATTAAAACTGCAGTCTGGGAATGAGGGCTGACAGAAGGGAGCTGGGGTCCCTCCCCAGGTGCTGTGGGCTCAGGCACATTCCACTCAACTCATTCTCTGCCACAGCCACTTGCACATATCAGAGACCATGAACCTTATAATCCAATCCACAAATGATCATTTCCTTTTATTTCTGCAGAGTGCCTTGTGCAACCCTCAAGTACTGCATGTGGCATTTCCCTTTGCCCTAAAAATCAGAATCAAATCCCTTGGACCTTGCCCAAGTCAGAACATCCCATCCCAGCAGATCTTCTGAATGAAAGGAAGCTAGAACAAGTCAGAAAATGCACAGAATAAGACATGGCTACTTTTAGACACTCGACAGCAGCCACACAACAAACTTGGGATGCTCACAACAGGGGGCAGCTGCTTGCAGGGACGTGGAACGGGCCCCACATGCTGCTGCTAATGAAATAATCTGAGGTCAAACCAATATTTGTGTAGAACCACTGTGTTTATCTCCATATGTCAAGATAGCACACACAAATATTTATCTTCCCTGAAACCATTTTAAACAGAGTATTCCTACCGATTGGAGTGCTGCCGAAATATTCAACAGCCACTTCCTGGAGTATCCTACAATTCCCGGGCCAGTTCGCCTCTATTTGGGCTGGATAAAGCCGGGACCCGCCCCCCAAGCCTCGTCTGTCTCCACAAGGGCTTTCAGCACATCCCGAGTTGCAACTACCAGGGGTGCCAAGTCCGCAACCCAACTCGGAATTCAGTCCCTCGCTGCAGATTCCAGAGCCTCCCACTGGAATGTCCCTCGAATTCCCAGCCTTTGATGATATTTCAGTGGCACAAAGAAAGGCAGGTCCTCACCACAACAAAAGGCAGAGCACTGCGCTGGAATACCCGGAATTCTCTGCCCCATAGAACATGTGTGGTTTGGATGGGTTTTCCCACAGATTCCATCTTTCTGGAGTGGCTTGTGATGCAGATCAGGGCTGGGAATTGCTCTTGTGCATGGGATCGCTGCGTGAACAGAGCTGAACATCACAACCTCCCTTACAGGATCGCTGGTACAGAATGAGGGGGAACTTAACACATGAAAACAGCAAACTGAGTAGGTACTATGGCTGTTCATCGCAATTACTCACCAGCACCACAGAACGTATCACATTTTCCAAAACCACTTCACCTCTCAAGTGAGTGTTAGGTACTTGTACTGGAGCTCCCAGGAACACCCCTCGGCACTGGCAGTTCCCTGTATTAACCCTTCAGTCTCAGAAACATTCAGTAATATTTCTCACTGAGAAGTCTCCACATCATCAGAGGGTTTTTGCTGTGCTGTCAATGACTGTTCTGTCTCATTGTATGCAAGAATTAATGCACAGCTATATGTGTATGTACAAATGTGAACATCAACGCACTGGGAACCTGGCAGAGGTAATCTGACAATTCAAATCAAAACCTGAAATGAGTCTGCAGCATTTCTAAATTAACCTATTACCATCTCCTTCCCAAAGCAAGGTGGGTGTAACATTAAAACACAAATTTGCATCCACAACACCCTGGTCTTCCCCCCACATTCAGGATGTTGAGCATTTAAGGTTACGATTGGAAAGGCTGATAAAGGATGGGAAAGAGAAAGATTGCCTGCAGTGACCTCTGGAGTATTTCTGCTGTCAGAGACCAGCAGCCAAATGTCTTTAAAAGATACAGACACTCTCTGCTTGTATGCAGATACATCAGCAAGTACCAAGCATCTGCATCTCCCCCCCAGTGACAGGGCATCCTCCTCAGTGCAGGTCAGTGGGAAACAGACATCTCCACAGAATATCACCCAAATGACTTCAGAGATGCTGGGGACAGGTAAAGCAGGTGGTACACAGCTGCTGATACGTTATAAAAGAGCTTTAGTGTGACACTGGGTTTCACTCAGCCCAGTGTCACCATGAGTACCCTTGTAGATGGTTTTGTTTATCCTCCTGACTGAGACAAATACATCCATGATTTATCTTGGTTTTGTCTTGGAATTACAAAATCCCTTTAAAATCCATTTTCGTACCATCATCCTCGCTTGTGATAGACCAGCGAGTGGGGGAAGGGGGGGGAAATGGGGAGAGAAGATTCACTGTACAACACATGCAAGAGATGAAGCCTTTGTTTTCAAGACTTCCATTAAAATTCACGTTTCTTCAGCTAAACCAGTTGCTTTGTTGCTAACCCACTCTAGGACACCATCCCTTCATAAAAAGTGTCGGTAGATGCCACAAATTAGCTGTCCAGAGTCCCTGGGTGT
This sequence comes from Thryothorus ludovicianus, assembly GCA_013397245.1. NCBI lineage: Eukaryota > Metazoa > Chordata > Aves > Passeriformes > Certhiidae > Thryothorus > Thryothorus ludovicianus. Next base: position 169,419 of record VZTB01008813.1, read on the forward strand.
GAGCACTCCATGGCCAACAGTTCCTGCTGGAGAATCCTCAGAAAGGCAGGAACAGCCTTGAGACTCAGCCCTGAACGCAGGACCCCTGTACCTGGGAGCTGAGCAAGCTCAACAGGCACCAGATCCTCGTTCTCCTTGAGGACCCAGAGATCCCAGAGGAACTGCCAGGGGGTCTATCCCTAGCCTGGGTCAGGCCAAAAATGTTTAATCAAACCCAGGGATGGTTCAGCACCAAGGCAGGAGAAGTGGGGCACCTGAGCTACAGTGACCCAGAACTGCATCCAGAACCACCAGTGGCTGTGAGGGGGGATGGGGCTGTTTATCAATGTCAAATTATATAAATCTCTGCGTGCTTTTGGTTGCTCAACCTGCTGCGCATGGTGTTAAACACCACCTTGCACATTCCACAAAGAGGTTTGGGGTTTTTTTCCTGCTTTCTGGGCTGTCAGAAAGGATTTGGATGAGGTCAGTCTCTGAACACAGAACATTAAGTTTCAGCTGAAGGAAGGACACAAAAGCTACGTCTCTACTGTACAGAGTGTTGCATATTGTGCATATCAGTTTGATTTGTTTTGTTACCAACAATTACCAGCTCCAGGCAGGGTGACCTGCTGAACGAGCTGTCTGACACAGTCATTAGTCACAGCTCAGCAGACACCAGGATAGAGGGGGATTTGGATCCTGTAAAGCAACAGGCACTTATCAAACAGTTGAAAAACCAAAGACTATGCACAAGCAGCACCGTGGCTGCCAAGGGGGGAAGAAACCTCCTGAAATCTGGAATGTGTTTCTACTTACTGTCCATCCTAGTAAAATAAAATGATCTCTCATTTGAGCATATGGTTCTGCTTAGACAAGAAACTGTATATATTGGTCTAAATCCAGAATAGCCCTTCTGACATATTACTCAGTATTAGAAAATCACTACAACCTGTGTGCTCTGTAGCAGTTCCTAATGCTAAGTGCAACAAACTTTCAATGGGCTTCCTCCTCCCTCTCTCCTCCACAGCTTTCTGTCCTGGACCCATTTCATCCTTCTTTTCTCAGATTGATACCTTTCTATATCCTTCTTTCTTTCCTCCATCCTGGCACACATCTTTTCAAGAAGGGATTAGGGCTTTGCCACATCCCAGAGTTCCCAGTTTGTGTGGCAGCCTGCTAATTGCACAGAGACTGAGCTTTCAAATGGCAAATACCTCATGGATAATCTGTGTGTGTATTTTTAAGGCAGTTATGTATTTTAACAAATTGCTTAGCTTTTATTTGAGCATAGTCAGAGGGGCAGAGGAAACTCCAAAGCTTTGGGTTGCTCAGGTGACAATGGAGATGGAAGTCTCCAATTTCCAAAGTAGATTTCTCTGAGAATGAAGAAGACTTTGCAGATCCTGGATACTGAATGGGACTTCTCTGAAGAGGAGCAGGTTGACATTTCTCTGCCTGTGTTTCCCAGCTGAGAATGCACTTTAGGCATGTTTCAATATTTCCAGGGGAGCATACTGATTTTCAGAAAATGGACGTGAAAGAAATATTGAACTGAAACATTTCAGTGAGATCAAAACATTTGAATAGGGAAAGCTCACAATGTAAGAATGGGAAAGGAGCCTTTGCCAGAAAATCACACAGCCAACTGGGCCTGGGCTGGATCCAGTGCTGTCAGAGCCAGATTCATTTCTGCTGGGGTCTTCCACAGCTCCCAGAGCCCAGCAGCCACGGGAGGAGGGGGCAGCTCCAGGGCACCTGAAATGGGAAGAAACAAGCTCAGTTGCCCCGGACACCAGTATGGTCCCTGACTCCACTGCTTCTAAGAGCTGAAACTGAAAAGGGGAGTTTTCCCATGAAAAAGCAGCTTCTTAGCTGAGTAAATGAATATTTACACACATGAGCAACAGGAAAATAGAACTGCATAAAGAAAAATGCAAAAATAATTCCTTGGAGTTTTCCTGAAACAGTTTGGCAAAGCATTGGACTGGCAAAATCCCTCCCACTTCTCACAAGGAAATGATTCCTTTGGGACCATGTTCATCTCTGCAGACTAAGTTATTTGCTAAATTTCACTCTAGCTCTTAGTTCCTGTTTAATTTGCCATCCACCAATATGAGCCATGCTATCTGAGGAAATGGACAAAGTCATTGAGAAGGATAAAAGCCGCAACCATTACAAGACACAGAGGAGAGGAAAGGAGATCTCTTGGGATATCACACCATGAGGTCAGTGTCCTTTCTGCACTCCAGGATCCCTCAGTCTGTGCCAAGAGAACGGATTAACTTTGCATAGAAAAATCCCCATAGACCTCAGCCAAGACAAGGATTTGTGCCAGGGATGAAGGAGCCTCAATTATTCCTCTAATCCTGCCAGAACAAGTTTCAGCTACTGACAAGGCTTCCACAAGAGCTGAGCTTAGAGTAAATGCCTTCAGAACCTCTTAAATAGGGAAAAAAGGGTATTTTGTAGAGTAGACACCTTCACTGAAGTAGAGCTGAAACCCAAATCTCCCAGGAACAGTGCCCAGCAGCAGGAGGCAGGCTGGTGCATCACAGCCCAGGTAGGGAGCTGCTGGCCAGCACAGGCCGGAGAGCAGCTCTGCAGGGAGGGACCTGGGGGGTCAAAAAACACCTCTCACACCACATCACCTTCAAAATCAATGGGATCAGAGGCGTGAATGCCTGTGTTTTCTGTGGGCTTTGTTGAAATAATTGCTCTGGTTTGTTTTGGTGAGATGAAGTTCATTTTGGCAGTGTACAATCAATTAACAAACATTACCAGATGAGGAATTTTTGACCAAGCAAGGCTGAGTTATGCTTTTCTCTCACAGCAGAGGCACCAGAGCATGGGTTTGTTGGCCAGAGCTCTCTCCTCTCAGAGCAGCACAAGCTGCTCTGTGCCAGGGGCCAAACCCTCAAAGGGCTCCCAGCCACAGGACACCCCACGGTGCTTCAACCAGTCACAACCCTGGTGCAGAAGCCAAACACACCCCCAGGCCCCTGGCACTTCAAACTTGTCCCTGACACCTGCTTGGATTGCTCGGGGCTGTGCCCTGGCCATGGGCCAGGCGTGAGCTCAGCCCTGCAGCTGGACCCCCCCAACACATCACAAATCCTGGCCACGCAGGGCATGCGCTGGCCCCTCCAGATGCTCTCGTTCCTATTCCTCCATCCATCATCCATGGGGGGAAAAGGCAAGGAACGAGCCAGCTGAGGAGAAAAGGGAGTGGCACAGCTTGGGACAAAGTGTAAAGGTGTCAGCAGAGGCACAGAGCAAGGTGGCAGCCTAAGAGCAGCTGGGCAGGGAAAAGCACCCAGGGCACCTCCTGACCAGGAGGGAACTTGGTTCATAAAGCTGGGATGAGAAGGGCAAAGGGATGAAGGTGGAGGGAAAAGAGCAGAGTTGCACCTCAGCACAGCCCTGGATCCTAAGCCTGAGCATCCTCCTGCCATAGGAGAGAGGTTCAGAACAAGGCAGGGCCAAGGCACTTCTTCCCTCTGACAGGCACACTATCACCTCTCAGAAATATCCTGGGGATATCCCTGTTTTGTAGAGTAGCAACAAATCAAACCTTCCTATGAGAGCAGAGCTTGAACAGGGATACCGAGGAGTCAATAAGATGTGGGAAAAACCTGTGGAGGTGTTTTCTGATTTTGTGATAAAAGCAGCTAAAGCTGACCATCCGCAGCAGACAGGTTGTGGATGTGGAAGCTCCTGCACCAGCCAGCATAAAAACTGTCACCATAGTCCCACTGTCCCAGTAGGTGGCAGAGAGTCTTGAGTGACAGGTAACTGGCTGAAATAAATACTAGGTAAAATCAAGATTGATTGCTACATTTGGGTCTGGTTTTTCAAAGCTGTTGTGCTAAAGGGGCTATAATCTAATAGGAGGTATTAAAAAAACCCAAAATAATTTATTTTAAGGCAAAGTCTGATTATTTTAAGTAGAGAATGCTGTTGTGTGCTCACTTCCCCAGCAAAGGACTGGACACGAGGGTTTGAAAAGTCATTTAATCTTATCTTACACATTAGTGGAAACATAGCAAAGAAAATTGCCCAAAGAGAGAAGGTTCTCTAGTTGGTAAAAACACCATAGCACCCCATTGTGCTCAAAAAACCCCCAAAACCTCGCACTTAAATAAAAGGAAAATAACCCCCAAAAACCCCAAACCTTGGCCCATAGCCTCAAAACCACCCTTTCCCTGGCACTTCTGTGCTCAGACCACAGACAGAGTCCTCTGTTAGAGCTGTACAATAAATAAATAAATAAATTAGCCTAGAAATTCTGTGGTACTGATTTGTATGAACAGCAAAGAAGAGAGCAGAGGAAAGGGGATTTGCCTGGCAGCAGGTAAACAACAATCCTGGGAAAAAGCCTGGTTTGTAACATCCCCATGCATGTCTGGCTCTGGATGAGACCCAAATACCATCACACCCCAAACCTCAGCATACCTGCTCTGTACAGAACCTCTAAGGTGTCTTTGCTCCACGAACCCAAATCTGTTTTGTCTTTCCCCTTCACAGGCAAACCCCACCAGAAAGATGAAAACAATGTGTAAAACTATGGGTGGAACTATGGAGCCAAAACAGCACAAATCCTTTCAATATGAGACAAAAAACATGAGACCATACTGCCTGGATTGGAGGCACAGGGAATTCATTTATATGTCAGAATGTTAGAAAGTGGATTTTTACCATGTTTCAGAACTTCCTGTTACATAACAAGGAACGGGAGCTGGGTGGGAGCTCTGGGGGGCCACCCCAACCTGCAGGCACCTCACTCCTCATCCCTTGGCTTTACACAAAGGAAGAGCAGACAAATACCATACAACAATGAGCTGTCCCTTATTCAACTTAAAAGCAGAAAGAACCTGAATTACTGAAAATCATTGGGCCTGATTTATAAATCAGGGTCTGGTGTAGCCCACTCATCTCCAGCTTCATCCAGAAAGTCCACTTTCATCCAGAAAGAGTGAACAGCAGCAGAGTGGTTGATTCAAAGACTTGGAAGGACTTTGAATGGATTAAGATGGATTGAGAGCATCAGGAAACAGCCAGTGTAGTTCCAGTCTAGTTCAGATACCCTTGACAGTCAAAGTCTCATCAGCCACCAGAATACAACCAAATCCATGTTTAATGTGTTCATTTTGAAGGTTAATCAGGGTGCCTGACATTAGGGAGAAAAAATCACTAGTTGTTCTCACTTGAAGTAAAAAGAAAAAAGAAAAACAGGAGAAAAACTACTTTGAAATGGAATTACATTACATTACATTACATGCAGAAATTGGAGAGCATTTAGAGCTGAGAAAATCAGCAAGTGTTAAATAGAAGGAGTCAAAAAAAATTCCCTTCTATAATCCTCAAACCAGGCCCCTGCACATTGGCACCTTAGAGCATCACCAGTGCTCTGTGCTGGTGTCTCAGGAAATGCCATAGAGGAGAAAACTAGAAATAAATACATATCATAAATACATTTACCATGTTCATTCATTTGATTTTTATTAAAATGCTATATATATATATGTGTATATATAATATCCTCAAATAATAAATTGCAGTAAGAGTTGTTTGTGCAGTAAAGCATTTTGTTGGAAAGAACAGCAAATTCTGTCACAGCTTTTCCATCTGAGGATAGCAACCAGGCACCACTCTGAGCAGTTGGTGTGCAGAACATAAGCTCCAGCTAAAGGATAACATTTTCTAGAAATACTGAATAAATACTGGCACCTCTGTTTTATCCTTTCTGTCTCACAAATGAATGGGACTTTTTGAGAACTCCTCTGTTTTCAGAGTATAAAAATTCCATCCCTGAAACTCTGCACTGCTGAGCATCTCCACTGTTTTTTGGTACAGTTTTTAGTGTAACTGAGTGACATCAAAAGGGATTCCTGATTCTGGAATAATTATAAAATACACAGCAGAAGTAGCAAAGGATGACAAAGTATCACATCCTGGCAGGAAAAATGCATTGAATTAATATGATGATATTCCAGCTATTTTCTATCTACATTTCTAGAAAAGACTGCTATTTTCTTCCACTTGTTTTAGCATCTTCCTCCTCCTGGAACCTCACTTAATATGTCTGATTGATTTTCCTCATTTTTGTAATACTGCAGAAACTTGGCCAAAGCACCTTTTAATGTCAGCCAGGTCTGTGTTTTGCAGCTCTTTGTAGCTGCAGCATTTAGAGGATGTCTGGTGTCCCATGGCAACTGCTCAGAATTATTAGCTGCTCTGCAAAGTTGGTGATTCCCTGTCTAGTTAAGGAGAAAAGCTGTGAGTTGGGAGGTGAAGATGGTTCATTTTATGACCTCTGTCCTTCAAGTGTTCCATTAAATTATCCTGCCACTTCTGGATATTATAAACTCACTCTGCTTGAATGTGCCTACAGTTCCACCTGATCCCAGCACTGCCCTTGATGGAGGCTGTGCTTCAACACCTCCCAGCCAGCAACCCAAACCCACCCACACTGCCCAAAGCACACAGTATGTGACCCTTGTAACAGTTCTAGAAGATTAAGGTACAATAATTACTAGCAATTACTAGCAATTTGTACATACACCGAATAACTGAATTTATTCTGTTTACAATTCCTTGGAAGAGTTCACCCTGTGGTGGCAGAGTATTAAAGGGAACTGAATGCCTGGGGACCTGTTGGGGTTTTTTCCCAGAACACGAAGTATCCCCAGAGCAGTCCCTGTGCCTCACTCCACATCTTTATCCATCAGAATATTCTTGAGTTTAATGGCCAGAACTGCCCCCTCTCCATTTGCTCCTCACATGCTCCATTTGTGTAGCAGCTTTTGTCCCTACAACCCTCCCCAGTCTCAGACTCCCCTGCCCCTGCACACTTTGGAGCTCTATTTTCACTCACAATTAACTTTAACAACTTATCACTCATCCACATTGAGCTTAAAGTTTTATGTTTAGTTTTATGTAAAGTTATATTCACTCCCTCCCGAGCCAACTCCAGCACCTCTTTAAAGTTCAGCCAATTTTCCTTCATAGGCCATTTTCTAATAAACAGTGCCACTCTGCTGCACTTAATCTGTTCCGCATTTTATCTGATTGGAAGCTTTTGAAGCTTAATTCACCTGTTTTTACATCAAACCTCCTACCACAGCTGGAACTTGAAACAGCAACCCCTCTCTACCTTGAGTGGGTCACAAAATGTCTTCCCAATGTAGAAAATCTAAACATTCTCTTTACCCATTGTTTGCAATATCACAGTCACAACGCACTAAATAAAGGGAATTTATTTATATTTATAACATACTGAGAAGTCTTTTATAAATGCAGTGCAAACCATGTAAAAGTAGCAACATCATGATCATCATTCTGAATTCCTGCAATCTACCAGCTCTAGACTAATAATTTTCCATTAAAAAAAAATCATTGTCCCAGAAATCCCTCATTAAACAACAAATTACCCAGAAAGGAATACATCACCCAGCAGTTAATCCTTATTTTTAATTTCCATCACTATATTTTCTACAAGGTCTGGGCAAAGTTTGCTGAGGACTAGACCCCAGGAGACCTGGGATGCCCTTTGCTCTATCCTGTGCTGTGGGGAGAAGTTAGAGAATCTCAGAGTCACTGAGGTTGGAAAAGACCTCCAGGACCATTGATCCCCAAGCTGACCAACCCCAAATCAGGCCCCAATATGGAGGGGGTTCAGTCGGGCTGTCTGTTCACCTGAAGCCAGAAAGCAGGAGAGTCTGAGAGAGTGTTCAAGTCATAATGGTGTTTATTTTGAAGAAAGGTTACTGCTGGTGCTTCTGGTGGCAATTTTTGTGAAAGTAAAGTGTATTTTCCAGAACAAATAGAAAAATGCTCTATTACCAAGCAGAGAAATTCCTCTTTCAGGTATAAATGCTAGAAGCCCCATTATTTTAGCAGTGACAGTCCATATGCACCTGCTGACAGAGCTGATTTGACTGCACTCCCTGTTCTTGGAGGTACTTCAGCCTCAGGCAGCTGCAGAGGGAGCAGGGATGTGCTTCCAGATGTGCCCCCTGACTCTCCATCCTGCATCTGCATTGCCATCTGCACCAGCCACGAGCAGAATTCCCAGCTTTCCTGCCTGCAGACCCCATGTCCCTGCCAGCCTTGGCTTTGCTGGGGACTCCAGGGCTGCTCCTCACCTCACACCTCGCTGTACTGATGGTCAGGAACAAGGTGAGAGGGAATTCATGACATTTGTTGACAAATTGTCATTCCAGTGTTGCAGACCGCAATTCAGAGATATAAAACAGGCTGGGATGGTCATCCCAGGCCCATCCCATCCCAATATCAGCTGGCACAGATCCAGATTGCCCAATTTTTCCCCACTTTCCTCCCTCAAGCCCATCAGCATCACCCATGGTGAGCATGTGAATGCACAGCAGGGCTGAACTCAGCTCTGAGATTCTCCTCCTGAACATCCCTTCGCTGGATGTAACCTGGAGTTCAAATGTGGCCCAGGCATGACCCTGCACATGGCATGGGCCAAGCCTTCACTCCAAGGTGCCACAGGACCTCTGGAGAGGGAATGCCAACAGCCAAGCAAATTCCTGTTCCATTACAGTGGTTCCTGGCACGAGAAGCAAAGCTGTTACATGGAAAATCAAAGGCCAATTAGATTTTGGGTAGAAGGAGTGGCTCAGGTCCTAGCCAGAGTCTGTCCAGGTCCTCCCTTTGTTCCCAGGCTGTGAGAGCTGACCACAGGCTTTGGTACCTCCTGCAGGGGGAAGTTACCCAGCAATTATTGAAATCAATTAGCAAGTTTCATTTCAATTTCAGCATCTAGCAACATCAGGAGCTTTCCAAGAGTCTGCTTCTTCTCAGGGTCTTTTTTCCTCAGCATGTTTTTAATTATGGCCCATGCTAATTTTAACGATTTGTCTGACTTCAGTTCTGTGTGACTGTAATGTTCTCCAGCTGATTTTCAAAAATCAGAAGGTTTTAACTTTTCAAGCTGCCTTTTCAACAAAACCAGCTGCCTGCTGAACGGCCTGGCAGCCAGCTCCACTCTGCAAACTGCAGTACTGCTGCATTCCAGGCAGGTGATTTCCTGAGCCCTCTACACCCCAGAATGGATCTAGGCACCACTGCATTCCAGATTCCAGGCAGGAGAATTCCCGAGTCCTCTGCACCCCAGGATGGATCCTCCAGGCACCTCTGCAGAAACCCTCCAGGGCATTAACTCCTCCTCTGCTGGGCTGCACCGACCCGAACACATCTGATCTTCACAGCGTTGCATATTTTATCTTCCTGGGCTGAGGAGCATGAGAGACATCATTGATCCACAAAGTTGATAATTCACAAAATTATTTCGAAAGAAAATTTCTCAGAGTTTTCCACTAAGGTTTATGAAAGAAAAATTTGCAATTAGAAACTTAATAATTCATAGAATCATAGAATGAATCAGAGAATAGTTTAGGTTGGAAGAGACCTTGGGGATCATTCCATTCCACCCCTGCCATGGCATGGACACCTTTCACTATCCCAGGTTGCTCCAAGCCCCAATGTCCAGCCTGGCCTTTGAAACTTCCAGGGATCCAAGGACAGCCATAGCTTCTCTGGGCACCCTGTGCCAGGGCCTCCCCACTTTCAAAGGGGAGAATTTTTTCTCTAATCTGTGATCTAAACCCACTCTCTTTCAGTTTGAAGCATCCCCCCTTGTTCTGTCACTGCAAGCTCTTGTAAATTGTCACTCCATCCTTACAATGCAGAGAAATGAGCTCAAAAGGGAATCCCATTGGATTTAACCAGAGCTGGAACAGATTCTCTATCTGCAGTCAATTCCTGTCCCTCTCTATGAACACAGAGCAGCCACCCGACTCCTCCTTCCCTGCCATTGCTGTCTCAGATGTTGCATCTGAGAGGAAGCATTACATATTAATGAATGATTTATTGACTTGTCATTATTCATGGCTATAAAACATTAGCATGCTCTAAATAAGTAAAAACGTTTTTGCAGCTGCTGTAAATGTTTCATTCTAGCTGTAAGCTTGGCCCAGGGCACGGGGCCCTGTGCTTCAGAGCCAAATTCACAGTGAAGTAATTAGCACGTTAAAAAAAACACCCAATGCAGTGCTCTGCAGCCAAGGCTTTCACACGAGCAGTGCTGATAGCTATCCACAAACACAAAAGTTTCCCAGGCTGCTCCATCCAGACAGGTAACCCTATCCCTCATCCCAAAGGTGTAGCAGAGCAAGGATGAAGTGTTACAGAATGGAAGCAATGTTACAGATGTGTAAAACAGCTGGGAAAATGATGTCATTAAAAATACTTTGCCACCTCTGCTACTTGCTGTTGTTATTAAAAGCAGACATTAAGTTTCTTTACCCAATCACTCTGTGTGGACCTGTTGTGTCAAGTGTTGGAGTCCATTCTGCTCCTAATTACCAGAGACAACCTGCAGCTGCTCCCAAAAACTCCTCCCTGGCTTTGAACTCTCCATGCTGCAGCACAGATGTGCTTTGCTGCTGAAATGCACACTTTTATCTGGACAGCAGAGCCTCCTGAAGAACCCATAGGTGCTCCACTCTAAACTCAAGGCCCAGTGCTGAAGTCAACCAACCTCCACTGAGCTTCTTGGAACTCCAAAGCCAGTTACTAAAATCAAACAAGAATAACTCAGCAGCTTTCAAAAGCCACCTATTAATAAAGAGGAAACCAAGTATATCCTTAGGGGCTTAAATATTGGCTTTGTCTTATGTTCTGAGGGTGTCACCTCTCCAGTGCAGGATGTCTAAATTCTCCTGGGAGACCACCAAGCACAGCTTCCCTGTAACTCTCCTAATTGCAGCAGAGTTTTCAGATAAACTCCCCACGGCTCAGCCTTAGCAACACATTTGGTGAGTTTAAAAGGGACAAATCAGGTCTGTGTGGAGAATTGAGCCTCCTCTCACAAGTGCATTTCTTTCCTTGTCTTAATTTTGTTATGACAGTAGCTCAAGACACCCCTGTGACAGATTGGGATTATTCATTCATCCAGTGCCCCCTCAGTATCAGCCCATGAGATCCTGTTAACACAGGCAGGAGGTCTCTGCTGGGGTCACTGTCCATACACTCAGTATTTTCTTTCCAATAAGAGCATGGTTCTCCTGGACTGTTGTTAAAGAGGGAAGAAAAGCAGCTACATACTAGTAAACATGGATAAAAGTAGACTAATTTATAATCCTATTAAATTTCAATAGGTTTTCTCTAACTCCAGCTGGCAGCACTACAACTCAGGTGTGCAGCAGAACATGAAGGAAATGAACCAACCACTCAGTGTCTCTTTATAACGACTGGCAGTGGACCCAAAAAAATGCACAAAACTGAATGTAATTGGCCTGTGTTGGGAGTACTAAAGAATCCAGATGGTAAAAGGAGGTATAAATAGGTGCATTTACATTTATTAAATAGGTACATTCCCTCTGCTTTGACATTACATCAAGACCTTAAAAATTCTTATTGGATTTGAGCTCATGGCTTCTTACAATGTCTTGTAACCACATGGGATCACATCTTCTGCTGCCACACCTCCACCTAGGCTGGATCATAATTTACATCCCACTAAGAGCTGAAGAAGAAAGGACAGGAGCTGCTTGGCTTTAAATGGCCTTTGGAAAGGATAAAAGATAGATTCCTAGAAAAATACCAAGAATGGCTTTTTGGTGGGTTGTTTTCCTCTGTTTTCAGGAAGAAACCTTTTTAACTTGCAGTTTGTGGTCGACTGGACAGCAGGACAGCAGCTCCTCTGGTCATGGGAAATAAGCCACTGCTCTTGGAAGGCTGGAGCTGCTGCTGAGCATCCCAAGCCAGGAACATCCTCACTGACAGCCCAGCTCAGAGGGCTGAAATCCTATGTGAACACAGAGTGAGAGTCTCCTGGCCTGGTTTGGATAACCTCTGAAACATCCAGATGCTGCTCCAAATCCATTGGAAACCAGGCTAGCAAACTCTCCCCAGCAGTCTGATTCTTTTTCCTCCTTGGCAAGTTTTCCAAAGCTTCCTGGTTTTGGCTGGGATGGCAATCCCACAAATATGGTCTTCCTCATGTATTCCAGAAGTTTCCTTTCCAGTCCCACCTCAGACCTGGGGTGTGGTGGAGCAGGCGGAAAAGACAAAATATGAGCCTCTGCTTGATCCCACAGGAGCCTGGATGTTCTCCCTGTGTTCCCTGGCTGGAGGCTCAGTCCCTATAAAGAACAGCCTCTCACAACAAACCTCGCTGGAACCATCCAGTCAAGCATTTTTACACAGCCATACATTTATAATATTTCCATCATTAAGATTTCTGAGACCATTACAACCAAACTGCATTGTCTTAAAAAGACTATCCTGTTTGATTTGGGGTTTAAACTTAAAGGTTCTGATTTTCCCTTGCTCCTCCCTTCAGTGAAAGGCCCACTGCAACCTAAAGATGCCTTCTGCAGTGATATTTACAGGTGTGCAATGCATCTGTGGATAGAACCTGAGAGGACACCAGAGAAGCTTTAAGGTCCCTCCCCACTGAGGCCACCCCAAGATTCTGTGATTCACCAGGACTCCACGGCAGTCCCTGGTTCCTGCAGGATAAACCTGCTGGGGCCACTCGCTGAGAGAAGCACTTCACTGCAAGGAGAGTGTACAAAAATTCTCAAAATATTTCTCTGCTCAAATCTGCCTTTGTTCCCCATAGTGGTTTTTTGCTTTTTCAAAATTTTTATTTAAAAGCTTCTCACCATGGCACACAAATATGTCAGAGGACTTCTGTTCATACAATGAAGTGTAGGGTTTGTCCCTTTTTATATGTTTAATTTTTATTATTTCAGGCAGTAAAGATCATTATCAGCTCCTCACTGATGCTGGCAATCTGTAATATGTTCTCATCGTATTCACATTTATTTTTGAGTGCCAGAGAAAGGCATTCTTCCCACCAACTAAAAAACCATGTGTTTCCTTGTCTCAGTGCCTTGGGTAGCATATGAGAACTTGTTAAAAAAAGCCTGCCAGCATTAGGGATTCTGATTGCAGAACTGATAAGAACTTCTTTAAATTCCTTCTCTGCATTTTTCAAATGTGGGAAATAAGGCAAGACCCAGAAACTGTTCTCAAAACTTCACAGATTTCCTCACTGACCCCAACAATAGTTTTTTATCTTTCTGAATTGGCCTTTAAGTTCTTTTAAAGACATAATTCATGGAGTGGTAAGAAAAACTATATAAATTGAGGCATCACTAAAGCAGCACAAGCAAATGAGCAGAGCTTATTTTAGGGGACGGTCCTGTTTATCTCTGAATATTTGACATCACCTTTACAAACATTTTATTCCTTCTCTGTGGCTGTCTTAGGACACAAAGCTCAGGTTAAGCAGGAATAAATGCACACTGTGAGGGATGCACAGCAATTTAACCAGCACTTCAACATGTGCTTTAACTTTGAACATGTGTTCAAAGCCCCTGATCTCTGTGGGACTGAAGGACACGCTTAAGAGCTTTGCATAGCAGGGAATGGTTATGGGATTACACATCCATTTAGGGCTGGTGTGTGTGCTCCGGTGCCTCCCAGCACAGACAGTAGATAAAGAGCCTGATAGCTCAAACAATCAAAGTGCTTAAGGTCTGTGTTCAGAAATATTTTCCATTATACCTGGCATTACAGAGAGGATGTAGGTCCTAATCTGTTCTCATTTTTCCTCAGCCAACTGTTGCTTCTCGGATTTACAACTTTTAAAACAGATGGACAAATTAAGGAAATTCCTATCTAATTAACATTTCAGCCTTATCTGTGGCTTTTCACTGCTGTTAGTGCAGGAAACACATTCCCACTATCTAAATAAGCTCACTTTTCCCAGCCACTGCCATGTCCTTTGAATGTTCTTTTTAGACCTCTGAGAGTCGGCGGAAAAAATTTGACAAGGCACTTTAAATGTCAAGCTGAGCCTCTGCAAGAACACTGGGCATGCCATGGCAGATGGATGGAGATGTGGTGCTGGTTTGGGGTTGTTTGTGGGTTTTTTTCACTGGAAAACAATGCAAGATAACAAAAGATGCAGGAGCAGAGTTGCTCTTCTCAGGCACTCAGGGAGTAAAAGATGATCTGTAACCAAAGCTGGGTGCAGAGGGCAGAGCCCCACACTCCTTCACCTCCTGGTGTCACCCTCAGGACAGCCAGCTCTCCTGGTAGGAAAAGTTTAGGAATTTACTGTCCCAGTTCCCTCCTGCTGCATGAAACAAACAGGCCAGACCTTTCCCCAGCTCCACTCCCTTCCTCAGACACATTCCAGAGCCTCGAGGTCTTTCTTGACAGTGAGGGACGAGTTTAGAAGAAAACATTTCCACAAAGCCTCACCTGACTCTATCAACAGCAATTAATAAATCTGCCTCCAATTTCTTCACAGTATTCTACTGGCAGAAATATTTAAGGCAATTAAAAACAAGAACACTGCTGTGTGTCCACAGAAAGGGGATTTTATTTTGAGAACTGTGTTCTTCTTAATTAACAAAAACATGTTCTATCAGTTAGGCATTTTGAATAACCAAATGAAAGCAACTCTAAAGAACTGATAGACCAAATATTATTATATAAATCAATGAGATACTTTACATTTATACTTATCTGAAGCAATTAAACTTTTCTAATATATACAGCAGAGAATAAAATGTGGTTTTCACTGCAGGAACAGAGTGCTCTGAAAAGAATAACAGCAAAATTTTCTAAAGTGCCCTCATGACCTTAGAATCAAAACTGATTTTTTGTGTAAAATTATACTTTACCCCTCTCTGTCAACTGAAAAGTAAGACTTTGATTCTTAAGTAATTTCAAAGTTATTGTTCAATCTGCCCTAAAACCTCATTGAAAACTCAGAAGAAAACACCAACTAAATGGTATGAAATGTTTTTCCCTGCACAAGGCAAAGCAACACAACCTGGCTCTCTTGTGTCTGCCCCTGACATGAGCAGCCCTGCAGAGATCAGCCACAGCCTGTGCTGCTCCTGCCCAGGGCACACCAGGACAGGATCCAGCTGGAGCTGGAAATCCCAGCTGGAACGGGATAACCTGGCACTGCTCAGCATCTATTTCATTCCTGTTCCAAGATCCCACATAAAGTGATTGCCTGTGAAACAATGAAATAGGGCAAAAAATTCACACCTCAGTTATCCTCCAAAAAGAGGAGAGATTTCAGGGTGATTGTCTATTTATAGAGAATAAACATGACAAATCTCCTCTGGCCACATCTCTGCTCATATTTCTGCCTGTTTCTGCCCGTTTTGGTCACCCCACGTTAAAGCAGAAAAGATAGAAAGAAAAACAAGGTGTCGGGGGTCTGGTGTGTATTAAAGGCACTTCAGTCAATGAATGGAGCAGCAGGATATGACATATTTTTATAAGAAACAAAGGGAAAATGCCATTTAAAGGAGGCAAGGCAGAGCTGGGCTATTTAGAAGTGCCACTGGGCTATTTAAAAGGCTTGCAAGGCACACTTAATGCAGCAGAGACTGGGAGAGGATTCCTGGCAGAGACACAAATTATGGGTGTGGACAAGGTCAGCAAAGGGTAAATGTGGCTGGCGCAGGAAACTGCCCGAGGCTCAAAACAAACTCCCTGCTGTAGTTTGCTTCTATTAGTGCTGGGACAATGACAATTTTTCATGACTATTGAGAAAGCAAGTAGTTCACAAATGAGCCCTGAGAGTGTAAAGCAAAGTCAAGAAGAGTTACTTTGGTGACTGAGCCCTGGGAGGGTTTGGTTCTGTGTGTAAGGAAACACAGTGTGTGAGAGCTGTCATTCAGTCCACGAACAACCAGCAGATCCCACTGTGCACACACCTTTGGAATTCTTTTCCATGCTGAAGTTCCCTGGCAAAAAAAAAAAATAAATAAACAAGTGTGGTCTCAATAGGTACAGGTAATTTTTAGATAATTTTGATGATATTGCTACAAAGGGATAGAAGTGTGAGTTTTCCCACAAACACTAAGTTTTTCCCAAGTGATCTCTTGATCAGCAATGTGATCAAGCAGTTGTTATTATTTAAACCATGGTAAAGCTGAATATCTCAAGCTGAGACCTCACTACACACTAATGTCCACTGAGTTTATCTGACAGAGGGGTCATACGGGGAGGGGGAGGGAAATTCTGATGTGGAAAGAGAGCTAAGCATGGTAACCTGGTTATATCCATTCAGCCCCTGGCTGCTGAGTTTTCTCCTTTTGTGCTTTTCCTTGGCAGATGAAGAACCACTAACTGTTTTCCCCTTGTCTGCTCCCTCTTTACAAACAATACAGGCTCAAAACCGTATAAACTCATGGGTGCACCTGGTGGCACATGGTCCCTCACCTTCATAAAGCTCTTTGTTGCTCCGAAGGGCTAGAAGCTTTTCTGACCTGCTGGTCACTGTATTTCATTGGAGAACCTTATTGATGTGATGTTTTGGCTCTCCCATTCACCACTCAAGGAGTGAACAGAGAAAGATGGAGGAAACTATTTTGGTTTTTATTCAACTTTACTTTGATGGCAGCTTTTCCCCAATCTTTATCCAGGCTAATTTATAGCAGGCAAACTAACAAGTGCATAGAGGGATTTTAAAAGAAACCAACCCAACCTCTTGAGGCAGCAGCTCTGCAGGGCTGTTCTCCTGTTCAGGGCTGTTCAGGTCAAGTTCTGCTGCTCACAGGTTGAGGTGAGTGGAGGGTGGCCCTGTCCTTATGTCACAGTTCCCACCAGCAGGAATGATGGTGAGCCCTGGAAATACCCAAGGGGGCATGTCAGCCAAATTGGCTCTGAAGAGGAGAAAAGCAGCTCAGTTTGTTCCTGAGCTCTTGCTCCAATGATTACCTGTGAAGGGTATTTTCTAACTCCACTGAACTGCAGAGTCATGAGCAGACACCTCTCAATTGATTTACTGTGGGAAAAGAGCCACTGAGCAAAAAACCAATCAGCTTCTAACTGCAAATGAGGCATCTGGAGAGTCACTGGGAGGAAAATAGTTACTGCTCCATTTCATGATTATGTGTTCAAGGACTCTGGCAAGTGCTGCTTCTGCACAATGTGTTTCTGCTTTTTACCCTCTGTCTTTCTTTAAAGCTCCCAATGTCCTTCTAATTAGACAAACTTTCACTAAACAGAGAGAAATTGTACGACACATTAATTTCAGAAGATGCATTAGTAGTGGCTGCAACTACTTCATATTAAGCAGATGTTGTTTTTAAAGTTTCCCTCCCTTTTGTTTTCTGTAGCTCCGAGCACAGACTCCATTGGCTTTGAGTAATCACCAGATGAGCTCATTTTGCCATTTGCAAAACACACAGCAAGTGCACTCCAGATTCTGGGCAATCAGGAGCAGACACACAGCACTGAGCCATTACCTCTGCATCATGTTTGTGCTTTGTATTTTTGTCAGCAGCCACTGCATTTGTCAGGGTTTCTCAGCAGCCACACATTATTCCATACAGCTCTGGCAGGCTCCTGAAAGGAGCTGGGTCCTTTACAGGAGATAATGTAAGCTTTCGGCTTGCTTGGAGCAGGTCACTTTGGGAAGCCTCCAAACTCACTTCAAAATATTTCCTTCGTGTGCCAGAAGCTGTTTTTGAAGTGCTGTGCCCAAGCCACAGGCACTCAGGTGCCAGGGTGCTGCAGCAGCCCAGGGCAGGAAGCATGTTAGCACTATTGCCCAAAAACAGGGTGGGGAGGGGTGAGGAGTGGTGCAGACATGGGAGTGGAAAATCAGCTGGCACGGCCCAGTGCTAGGAGCAGATCAGGGATGGGTCAAATGACATCCATTCAACTCCCAAGATCAAACAAGGTTTTATTCTTTCATATTTTTGGCCCTGCATGTGAGAGCATGCTGCAATATCGTCGTGCTTTTTAAAGTGGAATATGCAGGAAATCGTATTTGAAGGGCCTGGCATTTACGGTATTTTTATGAAGTTCCTTTCCCCTTTTGCTTTTCATCTGTTTTTACAATTTTTTTCAGCATGCTTTTCCTTCTGATTTATTGTTCTATTTTTCTATTTTTAAAATAAGAAATATTTCCACTCCAGTTTCTAATGTAATGCACATTAAAATTAGCAATGGACAAACCTCAAGCTCTTTAGAGGTCTGATCTGGCTGGGAGAAACATCCAGAAGTTCAGAGGCTTATCCAAAGCTAATCTGAAAATTTCCAAACCTCTTCAGTCTAGACAGAGCTATAGGAACCCACTGGCTCAGGACCCCACCACAGGCTGGGCTTGCCTCTCACTGACTGCTCACTCCCCGAGCATCCAGGAGCAGCTTTGAAGAATTCATTGCTGAAGAGCACACAAGGTGTGCAAACACACCCTTTCCTCCAGGAAAAACTTGGCTCTCAGGACACTGTTCCACAAAACAACAAACAGATGTTTGGTTCCTCTGGAAATGGCTTAAACATCCGCCTGAGGCATTTGCTTACGAGAAATGCTTTGGCAGATTTAAACTCCACAGTGTGATTAAAATTTATTATCCCCCTTCATCTGAATCACAGAATCCCAGGATGTTTTGGGTTGGAAGGGACCTTAAAGTCCATCTTGTCCCCTGCCATGTGCAGGGACACCTCCCACTGTCCCAGGCTGCTCCAAGCCCCATCCAGCCTGGCCTTGGGCACTGCCAGGGATCCAGGGGCAGCCACAGCTGCTCTGGGCACCCTGTGCCAGGGCCTGCCCACCCTCACAGGGAACAATTCCTGCCCAATATCCCACCCAGCCCTGCCCTCTGGCAATGGAAGCCATTCCCTGTGTCCAGTCCCTCCATCCCCTGTAAATTCTCTCTCTCCAGGTTTCCTGTAGCTCCTTCAGGGAGGGGAAGGCAGGAGGGTGAGGATGAGGAAGGACTCACCTAGAACAGGCACATACAAGGTGACACAGCTCATAGCTCAAATTCTACAATGGTTATGAGATTTTACTTCAGTATTCTGTCCTAGGCAATGTTTACTTCAAAACTCTCTGAGCTCATAGTGCTGAATGAATTAAAACACCTCTGTGAGCTCCACAGCTGATAAACCTTTAAAATGAGGACTGTTTATACCTCAAATAACCTACAATTAATCACCAGAACTGCATCCAGCAGACATCCCATGGCTGGATTCTGAAATGGGGCTGGAGTTCTCTGAGTTTTGGCAATATTCTGGTTATGCATTAAAGCACAAGGACCTTTCACTACCTGGATTCAAATGCTATCTCAAAGGTTTTGGTTAAGATTTTTAGTAAAACTAGGGGAGAAGAGGGGCTGAAATAATGTGTTTTTCTTGAGGTTTTCACATTCTCATGAATGTTCGTTTATCAACAATGTCCACCAGCCAGCTGCCAGGCCTGTGAGATGAGCAAGACAAAAAGTTTTGAGTCTTGCTCCAATAATCCAGAAAAATGCCATATACTGGATTAAACAATAGTAAAACATCTCAAATCTGCTTAAAGAGATGATAAACAAGACCATTCCTGAATTTGTTTACATCCACTCAAATTCAGAGCAGAGACTGGTACAACAGACACACAAAATTATTTTTAATTTAAGAGAAAACCCTATATATAACTTAGAAGAGCAGAGGGCTGGAATCCCAACCCTTCTGCTCATGCTGTCACCTGGAAAGCACATTTCCTCCTTGCACCTGGCCCAATTCCCTATATCAAAGGGATTTGCTCAAGCTTTTCTTGGAAAAGAACTCAATCTCTAAGAGAGTTTTGGTTGTATTTAGGCAGTTTTACACAAAGAATTTGATATTCAATGTTCAAAAAGGATATCCTTAGGCAGATTCAGATGTTTGTTCACAGGGTGATAATGAAATGCTGGAGATGGCAAAATTGACTTCAGCTGTGTTCTGATTATTTAAAAAACAAACAAACAAACCCACAGAGCTCACTACTACTTGTTTTACCTTTTTCCCCTCCCTTCTCTCTTATCTTGGGCCATGACCTCTTCCAAAACCAAGTCCATACATCAATTTTCCAAGGCAGCTCCAGTGGTGTTGTGTGTGCATTCGCTGCTGGTTTATTCCTGGGAACCAGGAACTGCCTGTCCAGCTCTAATTGTGCTCTGTGCTGTGACAAGGTGAGCTTTAGAAACTGCAGAGTACTCCAGTCATTCCATCTGCAGGTGGTGCCATGCACAAAACCCCAAGTGTGGCTGCAGAGTTCCCAGGATCGTGTGGGGATTCATTGATACTCAGATGTTCTGGAAAATAAACCTCCAACACTGGCCAGAAGTCCAGTGGAATTCACTGAGGGTTTGGGTTGGGTTTTTTTCCCAAAAAAGTATTTAAAACATTTTTCATTTTTCCAAATATCAACTCAGTTTCCTCCCTCCTTTTTCTAAGGCTTTTCCTCTGAAGTAGATGACGGCGTTATGTGTGATCCTGAAATTCCAAACTGAATTATATACCCAGAGCATGGCTTCCTAGAACAGCAGCTGGAAGAGCACTTGGCCTTCTCAGGAAGAGACAATTTGGATGTCTGGGCAAGTCTTGGAGCACGTCAAGCAGCAGAACAGCCTCTCCTGCCTGTCCAGCCATGCTGATCCACACTCCAGGGATCCCCTTCCCAGCTCACTGTGTGGAAATATCAGTGAGAGGGTTTCTGCCATGAATGGAGACATTGCTCTCTATGGAGGAAGGCAGGAATCACCAGTTCCCAAATCCTCGGGCTGCAAACACACCCAGCCCCTGCCTAGGGAGGAGACAGCTTCCACTGCCCTGGGATGAGCCCTCTCCTAGTCTGAGTAGTGAAAGCAGGAGTCCAAATGATGTAAAAAACTGGGGAAAACATCCTTTTTTGCTTGGGTTGTTTTCATGGGATGTGACTCCTCTCCAGCCCCACCTTGCAAGATTCTTCCAGGTGCCTCCAGCTGCCAGCAGAGGGGTGGCTCTGCCAAGGGCACTGGGGTCACTTGTCCCCCAGGGGCAGCTGAGGGAGCTGGAAAAGAGGCCCGGAGAAAGCCTGGAGAAAAGGAGGCTCAGGGGGGACTTTCTGGTTCTGCACAACTCCCTGACAGGAGGGGACAGCCGGGGGGCCCTTCAGAACAGACTGGCAAATACATGGAACAAGACTTGTAGACTCCAAGGAAGTGCTGAATTCAGAACAAAGGCTTTCACCTTGTTCTTTGAAGATCTCCAGGGCTGTACTCTCAGATCAGAATTGTGATTGCCATGCACAGTTTTAGGGTTTATGCCTTTTCTTTGAAAAGAAGGATGATAGCTCTTCCACATCCACTTAAAAATACTCAAACTGACAGAAAAGCAGTTTGCAGAGAGAAAACCAGTGAGATGAGATGAATTAACAGCACTAGAGGTATTCACAACCTCCACAGGTACAAAATAACCTCATACAATCTGTTCAATTTCTTTAAAATGAAACTGGTATCTTATTGATTGATCCCAGATGGAAAAAAGCCCACACTAATCTACATCTGGTACAAGTCTGCTCTACCAAATATTGATGAAGAAGAGCTTTTCCTCTGACTCAAGAGCACAATGAAAGTGTGATTATAAGCAGGGAAATGTGGTACATCCCAGAGAACATGTGTTGGGTTTGTGATGGATTGTGTGTGACACTAATCCCCCAACACAGCAATCAGAGCATGGACCAGGCACTGGAGTAGAGCAGAAAAGGAAAGGAGGAGAACCTCTCTGGTGCACTGAAATCAAAGGCTTTTCACATAATCTTGCAATTTGCTACCTTCTCAAATTCCCCCCACTCCCTTGCCAAGACAAATCAGGGAACATCCACGGAACCAGAGCCGTGCAACACAGACATGGGATGTTCTCCCTAAATGGGAAATTCACTGAATCTCTGGGGGTTTTCTATATACTGGCTCTTGAGAACTATGAAGGGGATTCTTTCCAAACTGGAATTCGTTGCTGCATGTCCAAGGTCTAATCCAGCTTCCCAGAAAGGTGCAGGCTGAGTAATTTCTCTCCATAAAGTCAAGGCAGAAATGCAGCACAGTGTCCTGTGTAAAACAAGCTTCACTAGACAGAAAATACAAGTTTTGGGGAATGATTTCCAAAGTTGATTTTAATCCACATTTTGCTGCTGGATTTTAGTATGTTAAATTCTAACCATCCCTGATTCATTATGGCTCTCAAACACTGCAGAATAGACCCTCAGCCCTCTGCCATTTCTGTCCAAGCTGTTGGAAAACAGGGTGTTGTTTTACAAAAGGAAATTTTACAAACAGAATTTTACAAAGAGAACTTTGCAAAGAGAAAAGCAGATAAGAAGCCACCCTGCCATGGCCAGGAAAGCTGTAAAATGGACCTTCCTTACTCCT
The DNA here is from genome assembly GCA_013397245.1 of Thryothorus ludovicianus. NCBI lineage: Eukaryota > Metazoa > Chordata > Aves > Passeriformes > Certhiidae > Thryothorus > Thryothorus ludovicianus. The sequence goes on from VZTB01008813.1 coordinate 191,630, forward strand.
GTGGATGAGTTTGGTGGCCCCAGCAGTGGGAGATGCACTGGTCCCCCCCACTCACTCCACACCTCTTGACACTACAAACAGCTCAAAGTGACAGGGCAAACTGGTTCTGCTTACAGTGAAAAAGGGAGGCCCCAGAGACTCTCTCAGTTGAGGAAATTTGTATTTCCCCAAAGCCCCTCTGCTGCAGAGGACAAAAGGAATATTTAGGAATGGAGCTCAGCCCAAAGCAAATCCCTCTTCATCCTTCTGCCTGGAATTCAGCTGCTCACCTGCCAGGGCTGAATCCCTCCCTGAGCTTCAGGGCAAATACAGCAAAGTTTGTGTGGCTGTGGTTTTCCACTTGGCATAGAAACCTTCAGAAGTGCCACCCTGAGCATTCTCAAGAAGCACTGGATCCAAAGGCCCTGGAAATCCATGGGAATGCCAATCTCTGCCCTTGTTTTGGAGTAGACTGTTCCTTTCTAAGAATGGTGCAGGAGCTAAACCTGGCTCAGACAGGGCTGGGAGCCCACGTGGAAGAATCTTGGCTCAGCAGAGGGAGATGAGCCCAGGGCAGTCATAGCCCTGATGTTGCAGGAAAGCAGACATTTTCCATTGAATTCTGATTTTATTTTGAAAACTACAGAACATTCCAGGACACTGGTGCAGCACATATATTTATATCTGAACTGAAGCACCCTGGCTCTCTCCAGTATTTTTTTGGGTGGAAAGGGAAACTCAGTGGGACATGGCAGGGTAATCTCTTTTTATGTAGTTCTCTGTGCAAAATCCACACTCACTCAGACAAAGGCAGACAGATATTAGTATATTATCTTGCTCACAATACAAAAATAAAACATCTATGGTGTTATCTGCTTTGATGACTTTCCCAATGCTGAAACCTTGCAAGTTAACTGTTCTGTTAAAAGAGACAGAAAAGGTATTGCTAGAAATAACATACAATTTCAGATCCTGATGTGTGTTTAACCCAAGATACACTTTGACTTTTCTTTCAGATCCCACAGTCCCTAATCAAGCTGAATCTAAACTGAAGACCTGCTGGAGTTCTGGTTTACAAATGAAACTCTTACATTCAATTAATAAAGGACACACTGAAGCTTCCATGCAGTCACCAAGCCCATATATCCCAAATCCACATCACCTGGCCACACGGGAATATTTTTGCTGACTTTAGGGTGTGTTTGATGGAGCACAAGGAAAGAGAATACTTCAGATTGCCTTGGACCTCAGTTTCCAGACCTACTGAACAGCTTAATCTCAGCCTAGCTCACAGACAGCAACTGAAGCTTTTAACCTATTGCTCATCATGCCTCAGAAGTGTGTTCCAGAGATAAACTTGTCACTAGGAAGCTCTACAGAGGAAGTACTTCACTTTTCCTGAGCCACAGCCAGCATTTTCCAAGCATATGATAATCAAACGCCCATTTGGAAAGAGCATTCCCTCTCCTGGAGCAGGGACACACATACACCTCATAAAAACTGATTTATAAGTCAAAATAAGCCCTGGCTCAGAATGCAGATCCTTCCCTGTGGATGCAGAGCACGAGGTGCTCCCCAGATGTGCCTGGTGTAATAAAACACACCCTTGCAGGAACAAGGACCAGCTGAGCTTCCATGGAGCTTCCATCTCTGTGTTCACACTGTGGGCCACAACGTGGCTCATCCCAAGTGTGATGGGGGCACTGCCTGCTGGGAACTCCTTATTCCCTCTAATTCCACCCCCCAAGGCAGTCCTGGGCTCTGCACATCCAGCTCCCAGGGAGCAAACAATTCTCACACACACGAAATTGTCACTGAATACAAAGAAAGCAGGAACTTTAATTTGTAAACTCCCCATTAAATTAGATGATGGGACAGAATTGGCCCTTATTTGGGCACACTCAGAGCTGACAAATCTATTCTTTGGGATATAGGAGCTATTCTTCATTCCCTCTGCATCATGTTTGGAAATAATTGTACTTATTGTTTACAAAATGAAGGGAACTCTTTTTACAAATGTTTTTCTCCAGCTGCCATGGTGCAATTTCTATTTTGGTGAGGTTTTTTTCAGTCTTAGCTCACTCTTCAAGGCTTAACTTCAGCTAGAAAATGTTCACAAGTCTGACTGCTCCCTGACTCACTGCTGCTCACTGCTTTGAGCTCTGACTAACACTCTGCTCCTTGCTCTGGAAAATAATGAATTACAGGGAACCTTTTTCTAAACACAGATCCTCAGAGGGAGAGCAGCCACCCCTGAAACACAAGCACTACCAAACACACTGACGTAAATTATCTCAGTGGGCAAACAAGGAAGAGACAAGAGTTGTCAAAACAGAAAGTGAATTGCAGTAGACTTGCTAAGTTTTTCTGCTGTTTAACTAACTCTGCCCTTAGCATACAGAGGGATATTTTTGGAAAGTATTAAAAAATCCATTCAGCTGTTTGAGGTAGATGGATGTGGGATAAAAACCTCACAGCTGTCAACTTTATTTTCAGATCTTTTTCCTTTTTCTTTTTTGGTGCTTGGATAATTAAAAAATGGCTGTGATTTAAAACTCCAGACTTGGCAAGGGCAAAATGTTAGCCTTGACTACAAGAGTAGTGCTTGAAGTTCTGAAATAACCAACTTATGGATGCTTAAAGTGACTCCTGAGCCTGACAGGATACCAAGGACAATGCTCTGAACCTGGGCAGGTGCAAGGGCAGTCTTGGAAGGGCTGTATTAGAATTTGGAGGTGTGAACTTGGAGTGTTTGAAGCAATCCCATCTGTGAAATACAGCAAGGGACCATTTAAAAGATAATATACTGAAATTGGTACCATAGTAAGTCCTACAGAAAAAATCAGGAAAAAACAGCTTCTCCTTGAAACATCACACTTAATTTTGTTCATCTTTTTATCTCTACTGAAAAACAGCCTTAGGTGTATATTGAAATAATTTCCAATATAGCCCAATGGTTGTGCCTGAGCTTGGCTGGCCCTTGCTGCTTGCCTCAATGGCAGCACTGTGGTGTTTTCACCCCAGAGACACCTCAGGCTGGCTGGATGTTGCAGCTGGGTGCTTGGAGGCAAGTCCAGGCATGAAGGAGCCCAGGTTTAGCTTTGGAGGAGAGGCTTTAAGGTGAAGGTGAAGGAAGGAGTTGGTTCTGATGGAGGGTTTCGATGCAGAGTTTTATTCCTGGCCCAAAGGCCTCTGAATCCAGCAACTGCTCCAGCAGAACTGCCGACTGCATGGCTTGCTTGCCTTTTTACCTGGGGGAGAGGGGGCGGGAAGGAACACGGGGAACCACCAAACAGGTA
>VZTB01008813.1:196820-213582 GCA_013397245.1 Thryothorus ludovicianus
TGACCCACAGCGTGTCAGGTTGGACTCTGACTCTGTCAGTGGGTTTGGGTTCTTTTGTAATACTGCACACTTGTTTTATTTTAGTTCTCCTAATAATGAACTGTTATTTCTATTCCCATATCTTTGGCTGAGAGCTCCCTTAAATCCAAAATTATAATAATTCGAAGGGAAGGGTATTACATTCTCCATTCCAAAGGAGGTTCTTGCCTTCCTTAGCAGACACCTGCCATTCAAATCAAGACATCTGGGCAAGGAATGGAGCTGGGAAGGGGCTGGAGCCCCAGGAATGGCTGAGGGAGCTGGAAAGGGGCTCAGCCTGGAGCAAAGGAGGCTCAGGGGGGCCCTTCTGGCTCTGCACAGCTCCTGACAGGAGGGGACAGCCGGGGGGGATCAGGCTCTGCTCCCAGGGAACAGGGACAGGAGGAGAGGGAACGGCCTCAGGCTGGGCCGGGGCAGGCTCAGGGTGGACAGCAGCAGGAAGTTTTTCATGGAGAGAGTGGTCAGGCCTTGGCAGAGGCTGCCCAGGGAGGTTTGGATCCCTATCCCTGGAAGTGTCCAAGGAAGGGCAGGAGGTGGCACTCAGTGCTCTGGGCTGGGGACAAGGTGGGCATTGGGCACAGCTGGGACTCGATGACCTTGGAGGGATTTTCCAGCCTCAGTGATCCTGGTATTCTGTGAACTCCATAGCTTGGATGATGAACTCTGACATGTCAGTGCCTTTTTCCTGAGACAACCCAATTCATAAACTCACATGAGGGGATGGATGGTGGGTGTGGGGAGAGGAGTAAACCACGGCAGAAAATAAATTAAATGCAGGGTTTCAGTAGCCTCCATTCAGTAGCCAATAATTAGCAAGGAAAATACCATTTCCCATTTTTTAATTGATGCTTATGCCAAAAGGCCTCAGGTATGAACAATCCCAAACAAAAGTCTTGGGGGAATTGCAGCCTCAGGAAACAAACTCTCCTGGGCCAAATGTGATTTCCTGGAGTCAGTAGTTCTATTGCAGAATACTGGATGTTAACTTTGTTAATAAGAAAACATTTTTCAAATGAAAAATGACTTGTTAAACCACTTTTATGTCACTTTTTCAGTAACACATTAAAGTAAACAAACCTAAGATGTTAAATAAAATAAAAACCCACTACACCTGCAGAGTTTTACCAGCTCACATTACAAAGTGCTCTCTGAAGTGGTTGGGGAGCTATTTCCATTACAAACAGCAAGTGTGCCTGAAAATAATTCAAAGAGTCAAATTAGGCAGATTACATCAGAGTGTATTTCCCTGCAGCAGAAGGACTTTTGAAACACCTGCCTGACATATTTCAACCTCTGCAGAGAAATACGAAATGGACGGGTTTCAGGAACAGCTACAGCCTGCAGAGGGAGGCTATTTGATGTTTCATTCCACAAAACACTCCTTAATTAACAAGCCCATTCTGTTTGCAATTTGTACTTTTGTCTTTAAACACAAACCAACAATAATAAGCAGTGACAAGAGGCCAAAAGCTGCACCAGCTGAAATTACAATAAGGTTTGTACACTTCATCTTAAACACTGAACTACTCCTATCAGTCCCAGCATTTTGTTGCCTGGGACACATTTTAGTTAATTAAATATCTTACCACACACTCAAGTGACAAGATTAAGAAAGGAGTGAGACCAAGAGGTCCAGTTTAGCACTGAAGAGAAGAGCTGAGGGCACATAAATGGATCCACTGTTGGAACCTGACTCGTCCCAGATGCCTCATGTCACAGGGTACTTGGCATCTGAAAATTCCAGAGACTGCTGCAATTGCCTTTTCACTTTGCTTCAGTTCTTGGAAAAATGCTGGAACAAATCATTACACAAACATTTGAAGCCAGAGGCAGAGATGATTGATGGGCAACAGGCGTTTCTCAAGAGCAAATCTTGTCAAGGAGCTCCCTCACCAGAGACAGGCAGGGGATGGACACTGGGGAAGAGCAGCACACAAGAGTCCAGGCCCTAAATTCTCAAAAGCAGTGGACACAACACAGGGACAGGCATGGGAGGTACCCACTGATTAGAGAATCATGGAAGGTCCTGAATTGGAAGGGACCCCCAAGAATTATCAAGCCCAACTCCGGGCCCTGCACAGCCACCCCAGCAATCCCATCCTGAGCGTTGTCCAAATGCCCCATGAATTCTGGCAGCCTTGGAGCTTTATCCTCCTACAATAATGTTTTGATGCTGCTTTTCAGGGTATTTCTTCATCTTGGTGTACATGCAAAGGCTGATCTGCACTGGGCTGGACTGGACTTCAGTGCAGAGATTTCCATCAGGAGGGAAACCAAACCCTCAAACGGATGGGAAACATCCATTTGCTCTGGAAGCCAGTGGGACCTCCTGCTGGGTTTGAGAAGGGCAAGTTAAATTTTGGGGGTTAAAAACTCTGTGACACAAGTGAGCTGCTGCTGGAGTGTGGATGGAATGATGGGAGCAGCAGCTTCAGGTGAGCAGGGAGCAAGGATCTTTCCTATCATTTCAAGTTAGAGGTCTGCTATGAGTGAAGGACTCAAATCTCAAGTTGAACTGAAAATTATTTCCTACCTTTCTTTCTCTTACAAGATCATTTTCCTTCACTTTTTCTCCCACAACAAATGATGAAGTGTTGTTAAGCATTTCATGCTACTCTCCAAGCCATGCATTTTACCATCTCCAAAACAGAACTTCTCACTTGCAAAAGGAATTGAGGTTCGGCGAGTGAAGGCATAGAATTGATTATTTAGCTGAATGGAGAACAGGAGCTGCAGGAGGATCCCTCAGCTATGACAGACCCGGTGCCCAACAGGTTCCCAAAAAAGGACCTTTCCAGGTCTCCTGGCCCCGAGAGACCCCGGAGCTCTGGGACAGAACAAAGCCCAGGAGCAGCTCCTGAGCAGAGCGAGCTCAGGGAAATGCCACATGCACGGAGTTCGAGGAGGAGGAATGCACCGCTGTTTGGGACCAGGGCGAGACATTCCCGGAGAAATTCCATGCGAGCAGCTCCCTTCGGAGCATCCCCACTCCCAGCGCCGGGCTCAGACACCAGGGCCAGGCTCCACAAAGTCCTTCCCCGGGCACATCGGCAATCCGAGCCCAGCCAGCTCCAAAGCCATTGAAGTGGGAATGCCGTTTATTGTCCTGGGAATTCCTGCCTCGATAGGCTGGAACAGTCTTTTTTCCTCCTTCTTTTTTTTTTTTAATGCACAGTGGCCCCTGTTAGCTGAGGGGGGGCTGCAGCAGTTGTGGCTGAGGGCAGTCACCATCAGCCTCATGGGGAAGATAAGACTGTTTATAGAGATTATTATTATTGTTTTGTTCAAGCTACAGCAGTTTACAGTTAATTTTACTTAAAGACAATTACAGAAGAAGCTGCAGAAGGGAAGAAAGTTTTGTCTTGTGCCTGCAGCATAGAGACAGAAAATGATTTCATCGTAGTCACAGCCAATAGAACAGAAAAATGGATCAAACTGGCACCATTTTCTTTTTTCAAAAGAATTTCCTGGGCAGTTTGACTAAAAATCCCTGGCAATAACAATACTAATGCAACAAGTGATATAATTTTCACATCTGATTCCTCTTCAAAAAACACAATACATCTTAATTACTTCTTGAACGCTTCAACATGAAAGCTTCTTTTTTCCATTAAAAAATTGTATACAGTGAGTGAAGTCAAAGATGCAAGAAAAATAAAGGTGATCTTGAGGGCAGCACTAAAATAAATGTCCTCAACTAAATCACCTGTCAGTGGCTCAGAGGCACAAGTCACTCTTAAGAGTTTCTGATCACCTTCCCAATACCACCGGGAGCCCAGAATGTCTCTGCTCAGCAGGATGGACCCACAGACACCTGCACAAGCCCTTCCCTATCCCCGTGTGGCCCCTGGGTCTCCTCAGGCCAAGCGCAGGCAGGGCAGTGGGAGGGGGATGCTGCTAAGCCAGCCCTGAGCCAGGCTTTGTCCTTCTAAGGCTCAGCCTCCTCAGCCTTTGGTCCTTCCCTAAACTGCTGCAAAACTCCTCTTTGCTAGTCCTGGCTGCTGGGAGTGGTGTCGTTTCTCTTAGGAAATAGCAAGTCAAGTTTTGGCTGGTAGAAATCATCAGAGATCCAGCTAAATTCGCGTTTCTGGTTGGTCTCTGTATCTGCACAGGGCAATGCCAGGGGCAATGTCCCTTCAATCAGCCAGAGCCTGAGCCTACTGCTGAACCAGAACTGGGTGATAGGAGAGGCCATTCCAAATCACATCAATAATGGCCTGTAAACCTTAAATCAGCCTGACAGCCAGGGAGGAAGAGAGTATCCCCCACACTTCACATCTAAGTACTGAATTCAAATTTGGAGACCATAGTCCAGTCCCTAAGGAAAGATGGTCCCGTTGAAGTCAGGCCTTAAGCAATTTGCCCAGGGATAAACAATAAATCAATGTAATTAGATTCTTTCCAAGCTAATTAAATTATTTACAGATTTCATGTTGAGTTCCAACTTGCCTGGCTATCCAAATATACCCAGGTAGGCATTATTTTATAAACTTTCCCTTTCTGAAGGAAACATAAACATACATATATAAAAACATCAAGGTTGCAGCCCCAGCACTCAAAGCTTAGGAAATGCCAGAATTAAGTTTGCATGGGCAAAAGAAAATATTTTTCTCTTAATTTCATTCCCAGAAATGGTGAAACCATTTTTTGTTGAAGCTTTCCAAACAATTCATCTGAGGCAGACATTCAGCATGGAAAGTTTCAGCCCAAACAGTTAAAATCTGGCACAGATTTATGCCACTGAAAACTGAGGCTTATAATGGGAAATGTGAGGCAAGCTTAATTACAAAGCAGCACTACCAGCAACATTTATAATGTATTTAAAACTAAAATTTCATACTGGCTTTGCTCTGTCTGTTTTTCTAGGAATGCTGTACATAAGCATTTGAACCTTCTTATATACCTTCAAATTTCAGACTGTTTGTAAGTCTGGGGTCTGCAACAAAACTAACTCCAGTGCAGTTCTTTGCATCAGCCCTCAGAAACAGGAGGCATTGCTTAGAAAAAGAGGTCTCACTTGTCTGATATGAAGAAGGAGAAGCCTTATATTTTCAAAAGATCCCAGTACCCACACAAGGTTTGGATTTTCAAGGTTCGATGGGTATTTTTTGTTTGCATATTTCAATCAGAGCTGTAAAGGATGATAATTTTAACTGTTTTTTCTTTTTTCCTGAGGCATTGGTTTCCAGAAAAAAAGTAAATTATTAATATAGAATTCTCAGCTGATCAGCTCAATAATTAATACTCAGAATTTCAAAAGGAAAGGGACTAATTTCAAAACAGACAGCTGTACATCCTGGTGTCTCAGTATTTGGCATCACGTGGAGAGAGATTTTTTACAAGGGCCTGGAGTGACAGGGCAAGGGGGAATGGCTTCAAACCAAGAGAGAGTTGGGTAAATGGGATACTGGGAAGGAGTTGCTCCCTGGGAGTGTGGGGAAGCCCTGGCACAGGGTGCCCAGGGAAGCTGTGGCTGCCTCTGAATCCCTGGCAGTGTCCAAGGCCAGGGCTGGACAGGGAAGAAGTCTTGTTTATTAACTTCCTAAAACCACAAAAATAAATCTTCTAGAAATGATTGACAAGTGATGTTTTGTTCTCCCAGCAATCCAAATGCCTTTACCTAGTGGCAGAATGTGCTTTTGGCCTCAGCTCATTGAAGCATCCTGAGATGCAGGAGATCTGCTCCCAATTCTTTACTGATTACAAACTTTGGTGTATTCATTTTCCCTCTTCCAGGACTCTGCTCCCCTTGTTTCCCTCCGTTCTCCTGCTCTTTTCACTTAGCCAGGAGGCTCCTCCAGGCAGGCACTGTCTCATTCTGGACTTTGCTTTCTGCCACCTATACAATGGCAGCGAATCCCAGGGGGATTTCAAGGTACTTCTGCTGCAGAAATAAATCCCACCTGTGTTCTCAGTTGATTAAATGCTTTCTCTTCAGCAAAATATAAGTCCCATTCATTTTAATTAAACATTTCTACTTTATTTGGTGCTTCTTCAGTTTGCCTCTCTTGAAACAACCTCCTTCAAATTTATGTGAAATGTCCTACCCAGCTGAACACACAGTGGCTTCTTTATTCACCTCAGCAGAGCACAGTGACATAAAGGAATCCTGGGAGGAAAGGCATACATGTCAGGAAAAGTAAAGGTTCTTGTAAAGCACTCCTCCAACTTTCCTAAAGACTTCATATTTTGACTTATAACTCAGGGAGGTTTGTTCCACGGGGGCCTTGCCAGCGAGGCTGCGTTGCAGCAAGGAGCTCAGGGTGACACCACTGGCTTTGTGGTATTTGCACAGAATTTCCTCCATCCATCACCACTGCTGGGGGTGGTGTTATAAAGCTGCTAACAACTGGCCATTGTGGAACAGTAAGGGTGCCCTCAGCACATGAAGACCTCTGAGATTTGGTCAAAACTGCTGCTGAGGTTGAGCTTTGTGCTTTGCAGCATCCCCCTTATTTTCATCTGTGCAGAAGAACTTCGTTTACAGCAGCAAATTCCACCCACCTGGTGCCTGCCCAAACCAGAGCAAGCCACTGTGATCAGGAGCATCTCCTGTAGTTCACTACAGGAAGGAAAATTGCTCCAGAGTTGTAGCTGACAGCGGGGGGCTCAGCTCCAGCAGGAGAAGGAACATGCGCTGTGCTTCAGAGGAGAGAAACCCCTACAGCTGTATAAAAAATTACACAAAATATCCACATCTCTTTGGGTTATTTGTACCACAATGGGCTGATATTACAGAAATGCAATTCCTGCCAGGAAAGCTGGGCTGGCAGAGCCACTCTGATACCCTGGCAAGGACTGCAGCCAAGGTGTCTCTAACTCAGAGTATTTCATTTCATTTCATTTCATTTCATTTCATTTCATTTCATTTCATTTCATTTCATTTCATTTCATTTCATTTCACATTTAACACCAAGACATTAGGCACGTTCTTACTACCTTCCAGCTTGTGTTTTCATACATAAGATAGACACATATGGATCTTTCCTTGGTTGATGGATGTATCCATTACCCTCCCTCCTAAAAATCTGTGCTAATCCTATTTTTACTGCAGAACCCCAGCACGTTTTTTTGCTCAAAACACTGTTCTGAAAATCCAAAGGTAATTTCTCCCTACCTGTATTCCAGGGAAGGTTTCTGAAGGAATGAGACTCAACTCAGCTTCGGACAAGAGCTGTAGCATCCAATTTTGTCAAAATGTCCAGAGGGAGCTTACAATATTCAACTGGAATGAAGCATTTTTACAGTATTATCCTTGATATCTGGAGTACAAATATACATAGATTTCTCCAGAATTTTCTTCTACATGGTGGGGTAACAACGTCTTAAATCAGACCTCCATCTGCATAGTGTTTCAGTGACAACAACAGGACTTTTTTTACAGTCACAGTTCAACATAACATTCAACATCCTAGAACAGCAATGTCTTTGCAGAAAACTTTACTGTGATCCTGAACACACCAGCACGACATCAAGAGTAAGCCAGACAAATCTCTGGATGATCAAGTCACAGAAAAAAGTGTCAAAGCTGCATTTTTCCCTTAGGAACACCAAGGCTGCCTGCCAGCATTGGGAGAAATCGGGGGTAATGCAGCGCGAGCTGCAACAGAACAACGATTATGTAATGAGCAGAGAGGGAGCGGGACAGTCCTGGCTGAGGCCAGGTGAACAAATATGAGTCAGCAGTGCCCTGGAGCCAGGAGGGACATCCCTGTCCTGGGGACATCAGCCCAAGGAGGAATTGTCCTGTCCTCCCCAGTGCTGGGGCAGTTTGAGTGCCACAACATCAGAGAGATCCAAAGCTGCTCCAGAGTGCCCAGGGGAGGGAGCCGGGGCTGGGGAAGGCTCTGGAGGGGCCACCCGAGGAGCGGCTGAGGGCACTGGGCTGGTTCAGCTGCAGCAGAGGAGCCGAGGGCAGAGCTCAGGGAAGGAGGGAACGGCTGCAGGGGGACGTTTGGGATGGAGAGCAGGGCAAGGTTCTTCCCGCAGAGGGTGCTGGCACTGCCCAGGGAATGGGCACGGCCCCGAGGCTGCCGCAGCTCCAGGAGCCTTTGGACAGCGCTGCCAGGGATGCACAGGGGGGATTGATGGGGGTCTGGGCAGGGACAGGGGATGGACGGGGTGATCCTGGTGGATCCCTTCCTGCTCAGGGTATTCCTTGATTCTCAGCAGTTTTGCCCCCACTGCCCATTTGTGTTGCAGTGGTGCAGCCATCACTGAACCAGAGTCTGGAGCTGCAGCCTGGTTTGGGAGGAACTCTATAAATGTGAGGCAATTTGGGAATGCTAACCTGAAATTCAATTCTGCCAGTAATTACATTTGCTCACTGAAGTACAAAATAATTCTGCTTATTTGTATTATGCTATAAGTGCAATATGGCACCAGAGGAACAGGCAGGGACTGAGCCCAGGAACTTCTGCCCTGGGCAGTGCCCACCCTGAGCAGAGTGTGCAGAGAGGCCATGGACTGTCCCTCCCTGGGGATATTCCAGATATTCCTGTGCCCTGTGCTTGGGATGGTCTTGTTGGAGCAGGGAGGTGGCACCAGGTGACCCAACCTGACCTGTTCTGTGATTTTGTGATTCTGTAAAGCTCAGAAGCTAAGAGAGGCTTCCAGAGTCAGGATTATTTTGGAGGCTTTCAAGACAATTCTGTTGTGGGAACGGAACCTGACCTCCTCCTGAGGTAGAGCAGCAGTGATGGCCAAAAACCCCAGCCAGTGTGCCACAGTCACAGAGCTGGTGGTTAGGAAGGAGCTTTTAAATGGTTTTGGGAGACATGAAAAATGCCACAATTAGGGAACTTTATATTCCTTATGCACTTATTTTTCATATGTCCTCCCATACTGGGAGGCATTTGATTTTAGGTTTGTTTTCTTAGGGAAACTAGGTTTAAGCAACCGCAAAGTCTGCTTGCTCCACCCAAAAACCTGTGTCATTCATTGCTACATCTCTATCATACTTATTTCAAACTGGTTGTCCTGCACAAGTCAGGAAAACACAGGGCCAGGCAGAAAGAAGAAATTATTTTTGTGACAGAAGGATGAAGTCACAGTGCAGTCTTTATTACATCCCTTTATGATTCTCTGTTCATTCTGACAAAGCAGAGATTCCAGCTCTTGGAAACAAATTCTTAAGGACCCAGACTGGATAACTGCTACACGTGAAGCCACATGCCTTAAGGACAGGGGAGGAGAGGCAGACTCATTGTTTGCCCTCTCCTTCCCCTTTTGAGAAAGCAGCTCCCAGCAGCTGCCAGAGATGTTACGGCAGCCAAAAGGTGCAGGCAGCAGAACAGAACCCCCCAAACCCTGGCAGGAGTCAGTGTTTAAAGAATACAATCTGCAGCTGAGGGATGCATTTCTGAACCCACACGAGGCAGCACCTGTGACCACATTTATACACCCCTGAAGGATGGAGTGACATCCAGAGGGACCTGGACAAGTGCCAGGAGTGTCCCAAGGGAATCTCATGAGGTTTAACAAGGCCAGGTGCTAGTGCTGCCCCTGGGTGGGGACAACCCCTGGGGTCAATCCAGGCTGGGATGAGCTGGAGCAGCCCTGGGAGAATGACCTGGGGGTGCTGTGGGTGGGAGCTGGACCCACCCTGACCCAGAATCCCCAGCCCTGGGCTGAGCTCCAGTGTGGGCAGCAGGGGAAGGGGGATTCTGTCCCTATGCTCAGGTGAGACCCCACCTGCAGAGCTGCCCCAGCCCTGCCCCAGCACAGGAAGGAGCTGGAGCTGCTGGAGCCAGGCCAGAGGAGGCACCAGGGTGAGCAGAGGGATGGAGCAGCTCTGCTGGCAGGAAAGGCTGGCACAGCTGGGATTGTTCACCTGCACAGGAGAAGCTTTGGGGTGAGCTCAGGGTGGCCCTGCAGGGCCTGAAGGAGCTACAGGAAACCTGGAGAGAGAGAATTTACAGGGGATGGAGGGACAGGACACAGGGAATGGCTTCCCACTGCCAGAGTAGCTTCAGGTCAGATATTGGGCAGGAATTGTTCCCTGTGAGGGTGGGCAGGCCCTGGCACAGGGTACCCAGAACAGCTGTGGCTGCCCCTGGATCCCTGGCAGTGTCCAGGAGCAGTCTGGGACAGTGGGAGGTGTCCCTGCCCGTGGCAGCAGTGGGATGAGATGAGCTTTAAGGTCCCTTCCCACCCCATCTATTCTATCATTTTGTGCTCCTATAACTCTAGGATTCCATGACTATTACATACTCCTGGAAGACTCATTTCCCCACAGAAGCTGATTAGCAAAGGATTCTTTATCACAGAACCCTGAGTCCAGCAGGAATTGCCCTGCACTGGTACCAGAGGGAGGGTGAAGGAATTACATCTCACTGCATTTGCAGCAGACAGGGCAGGACTGAACCCTCAGCATGATCCTGGAGCTGGTGTGTGACAATACAGAGAATTAGAAGCACATGTGCTGAGGGAGCAGTGTGATGTCATTGGCATGTTCCAGAAGTGAGCAAAGCAAGACATGGACTGTGAGATTAAATTACAAAGGTGTCAAATTCATGGCAGGGATGAAGGCAACAAGGCAGAAATTGCTGGCAAGATGTAGAAAAGAAACATTACATCAGAAAATATTTTTTTAAAAGAGAGTGTAAGACAGATTTCTAAAACAACAGGTTTTGGAGTGGAAGCTGAAAATGGCTGAAACACCTGAAGTGTAGATGGGGCACTGCATTACATGTAAAAAAGGATAGCAAAGAGAAAACTAAGGAAGGCCTTGGATCTGCTTGTTCCAGAAGGAGAAGCCCAGAGAATGTTCTGGGCTTCCTTCTAGAAGACAATCCAAACACAGCAATGAAGACTTTGGTTAACATCCAGCAGGGTAGGCACAGGGAATGGCTGTGATGCACCCTGGCCCTAGGACAAGGAAGCACTGTGTGAGAGGGGAATGGAGGAGGAAAGGAAGGTGTGTACATTTCTGTAAAGCACAATGTCAGTTAGGTCTCCCCAGGCAGATGCTCTTACACACAAATTGAGTAATGATGTTAAATCTGCATAAAATACTAATTTGCTATCTCTGAGCATAAGATAGCAGCCTTACAAGCCCCACTGGACACAGAGAACAGGAAGTTCTGGGGTTAGACAACTCCAACAGATGCTCTCAGACCCTGGCTGCCCCAGCCCAGAGCAGCTCCTGTCCCGTCAGCACTGAGTGAAGGAAAAGTTCCCTCAGGACACGTTGGCTCCTCTCAGAGGGGCAGGGGCTGCCCACCATCAGGCTCTGCACTGGACTGTAAATAGCAAAATACTGCAATGCCCCTGCACACAAAGCATCAGGGCCTGAGGGTGCTGGCACTGCCCTGGGGATGCCCTGGCAGGGCAGGGGATGGTGCAAGCCACGAGCTGCATCTGCTCCACTCCCAGGACAAGTCCCCACACCCCTCCTGGGGATGGCCCTGGGCTGCTCCCACCTGGCACTGCTCTGCTTGGAAAAAAATCAGGCATTTTCAAAATACCTGGTGCCCTACACTTTGACATTCAGACTCTTCGTTTCCTCTCTAGTTTGAGGCAGCTCTCCCAGACTCACAGAAAACCTCACTGGAACAGAGGAAGGGTTGTGGTTTGGCATGAGGTGCTGTCTGATGATACAAGACTGCTACTGTCCCTAAAACTCACTGCTGCTTAATTATCTTCTATCATTTGCTGGTATTTTGTCTTTGAGCTTCTGTTTTTCTGAAGTCACTGTCCCTCTAAGACACCATTGATTTTCCTTCAAAACACACAGCAGAATGCCCACAGAGATACCCATAGAGATGCAAAGGTATTTTATCAGCTACAAGGCTGGGCTTTTTCCCTCTTGCCTCCTCTCCCATCTCACCTTTCCTTTTAGCCCCCGAGGGAAGGTCAGAGCACTGCCTGCTCCCCCCAGCACCCACCTGGAAGAAGGAAGCAGGAAAGAGATCCAACCCAGGCAGGGTTTTTCCCCCAGGCTAGAGCAGGGTGTGATGACTGATCTGTTTCATCATAATGCAAGTCCAGCTCCAAGAGATTCATGATGAAACTGTGAAACCTGGCAATAGTGGAAGGAATGAGTGTCACAGGAGATCCGATAGTCAGAGGAGTTTTGAACTGGTTACTCAGAGAGATAAGGACCAGAAGCTTCACTAAAAGACAAATTCATCCCAGTTGTGCAATGCTTTTGCTGCTGTGAACCAGGAGCAGTTTGCAGTGGGCAGTACCTAAAAAATGAACACAGCTGGTTCAGCCTGGTGTAATATGAGACAGAGCTTTGAATTTTTATGAACACAGAGAAGCAGCTGCAGAAGTTAAAGCTCACAGTAATCCCCCTCAGAGAAGTCTTTGGCCCAAAAAAGAGTTTATAAACTCACAGACTTTGTGCATCATTTCTTCTACACGCTATCAGGGTCTGCTCCTTCTAACACACACACCAGCACATCCAGGCACGTAAGGAACAGCAGATTTAACAAAAGGATACAACCTGCAAGTGCTTCAGACGTTTCCATCAACTCCACACACACCCTCCCACCCGCCTGACACAGCAGGTGGCCCTTCAAAGCATCAGCAGGTTATTTGCCACAGAGATAACCCAGGAGGTCCAACTTGACAAATTAGGGGAGTGTCAAGCATGGAATCACATCAGAAAGAAAATAAAACGCTGCAGTGCAGGGCAGGTCCCGGCTGTCTCAGGAGCCCCCTGGGCACTCTGGCCCGAAGCTGTGAGGAGCTGAGGGGGTGATGCTCGCTGGCCAAGTGCCCTCCTGGTGCTCTGGTATCAGCTGCTCCTTGGCTCAGTGAAAAAGCACGATTTCTGAATGGAAAAGCACATTTTCTCATTTGGAGGCTGGGCCTTGAAGAGCAGAAAATGTGTCTGGTTCCTTTGGGAAGGGAACCTGATTGGGGGCCTGCATCGTGCTGTCAGAGCCTCCTTGATGAAGGCTGTTACCAAGATTTCAGAGTCCAGCACTGGCAATTCTGAATTATTCTGAACAACACTTTGTGATTTGAATAAAACTCATGGGCTCAGGGGTCTGTGCTGGTGAGGGAATACAACCTGAAAGGTGCAGCTTGGCTTCAGCACTAACTGCTCCTCCTGTTCCTCCACTTAACACGAGACTTCCTACACACTCTTCCAGAGAAGCCACAGAGAACATTGTGTGTCTTGTCCTTTTATATCTAACAGAAATTTATCACTGCCCTTTCCAGTCATTATCAAAATCTGGATTTAAGCCTCAAGAGTGGCACAGTAATTTTTACTGTTTAGCATATTTGGGACTACTCTCAGCTTTACCTGAGTTAATGCCTTGCAGTGGTTGGTCTGTTCTGGCCTCTCCTCCCACACTGGGCTCCTCTCTGAGTCTTGTACCAAGCACTTGCTTCAAGCAATTAGATTTTAAGTGTTGGGAAAAAATCAAAAGAGCAGCTCCAGAGGGCACATTTGCTAGGTCAGAGCTCTGAGAAGTGTTACAGAGACCTCCTGACACTGAAACAGTTTCAGGCAGTTGGGAACAGGCTTAATTTGGGTAATTGAGTCTGACATGGCTGTGAGTGAGCAGTGCTGAAATCCACTTTAGAGCCCCTAGAACAAGAAGATAAGTCAAATCTACCACTTGAAAATTATTTCTTTCATATCTTTCACTGGTAATACCACGAACTCCTAGTTAATGGCATAGCAGCTGCAAAATATCCAGGTCACAGCGACAATTTGGGGAAACAGGGAGGAGTTTAATTTGTTATCAAACAAGCTGAGGCTGGGAGCTGTTGTTCCCTTTTCCTCAGAGCATCCAGCAGGGACTGTGGCTCATGGAACTGGCTCTGGGGCAAGAGGAGCTGTGCTACATGGGAATTCAGCACATGGAATGAGAAAAATTGTCTTTAATTAACGAATTGCTTTTAATTACGCCCCAGCAGGACATGAAGGGTCATTTTTCAAGGCACCCAAAAGGAGCTGGGCATCACATTCCTATGGAAAAACCAAAGCATATAGTAGTGAACTCCTCCCTGGCACTGTGGAGGAGCAGAATAGACCCACAGCACCCAAAGTCAGACATCCTGAGCTTCTGAGCGTGAAGTTTTTCAGATGCCTGACACAGATGGCTTTGACAAGAGCATTTCCTGCTCATGGTGCAACACAAGGTAGCCTCTGAGAGTCATTCTGAGCTAAAGACTCACCCATCACGGATTCTGGACTTACTGCTCCACCAGACACCCCAAGCAGCCCCTTGTTCATTGTTCATCCTATTGCCAGAGGCACCATTCATCCAGATAAAAGACAAAACTATGTAAAGGATATAAAATGAATTCTCATGGTGAAAGCTGAGCAGAGTACACCCCTCTGTGCTGCAGCCCTCATGACAAAGTCAGGTACCAGGAGCACAAGGTATGAATATTTTTATTGTGGTTTTAACCCAAAGATCCCAAACCCACACAGATCAGCGTTTTAATTGATAAGAATGCGGCGTCATTGTAGCCTCATTTGAAATTATGAAATCAATTCGATCTTAAAACTCAAAAAAAATCCAGTTTATCCAGTTTCAAAAGACTATGTATGAAATGTCAAATCTTTTTCTTCTGTTTTTCTTTGGCAGGGAAATTAAGAATTTAATTGTTATAAATAGGGCCAGGAGACAGACTCCTGTCTGATGCATTTATTGAAAGACAGCTCTGGGTGGGGAGCACACTGCCACGGCTCCTGGGAGCAGCAGGTATGAGGAGGTGATCAGCTTTGCCAGGTGGCAGAGCAGGGACTTGTGTCCCCACGAGAGGCCACAGGCAGACACGTGTCAGCTCGTCGTGCAGGGCTGTCAGTGGGGTTCCTTGCAGTTATGGTGACACTATGCAGATGGTAAATGTGGAAGAGAAAAGTAGCCCTGCTTCCTGACTGCCAACATGTGCCTTTTTTAGTCCTCTGTTACGTGTTGGCTCGTTGTTCTTAGGGGTTTTTGTTTCTGAGTGGTACCCAGTGTCCCCTTATTTCCATATGGCCATGTGTGCAGTCCCAGGCACCATTTTGGGGAGCAGTGGAGGAGATTCCTGACGTGAAGGGGGTACAGGTACGAGGTAAGGAGAAACAACTAGGGGCCTTGACAATTAACAAGAACTTCTTAACAACCAGGTAACAAGTAAACATTAACAATGATCAACAGTGACCAACTTGGCTAAACAAAAACTGTGTGTTTATTTACCACATTAATTATAATTCATCTATCCTTACACTTTGAAGTTGTATGGTTTCATTACCTCACAGATCTCCTAAATTCCTGTAGCCCACAAACAGCTCCATTATCTCTTTGTTTAATTACAAGTTACTTTCACTTACACCAAAAATCTCTCATGGATTGGATGCAGACTGACAGAACTGTTTGATTATTTTCTATGCCATCTTTTTGAGGCTCTCCATCTCTTCCAGAGCCCTGAGTGAAACAAGATGCTTCAATTCCTTTCCCTTCCATGCTTTTGCTCATAGAACTCCTGATTTGGTGTAGAAAAAAGGGTGGATTCAGATTCATCACTGACTGCAGCGCAGGCAGCCCTGGGCCTGGGGTGCACCTTTCTGAGGAAGGCAAAGCACAGTGTGAAGTGGCAGGATTTATTTTAAAAATTATTTATTAACAAACAATGGACAGCTCATCTGACCAAGCAGGCTCTCAGCCTTCTGCAGGCCACCACACCTGAAATCAGAAAAGCAGTCTTCAAAATCCCTCACACATTCTACCTGACCTGTTGGACTCGTGAAAGATACAAAGGAAGTAAAAAGAACTGGTCTGATTCAGCAGAGTGATGCTCAAAGGTGTTATAAATGACTGCTCGAATTTAATAATTTAAGAAATTTATTAAATAATCAAAGTACAAAATTTGGAAAAAGCCACAAGCAATACGATTCTGTGCCAGACAATCAGAACCAGGGAAACCCAAGATTTTGGTCTCTATCGCACCAAAGTCCTCTTGAGTTTTCCAAAGATCATTTCCAAGGGGTTCATTTTATACAGCTTTTTGGCTCTGGGGGAGGGGGTTTCGTTAGCATATTATCGTATTTTTCTTTCTTGCTGCCTTGTTTCTTGGAACTATTGAAATCCTGTCAGGTGAAAATAAACTTCTGGCGTCGAATATTATCTTGCTGATGTCTATCAAGTGTCTCCTGCTGAAATCTTGTCAGACAAAAAAATTCCTTGGAATATCCATCTCTGAGGACAGTGTCCCCCTGGTATTTGAATCTCCATTCTCATCACTTTGCTTGTTACAGCTTGTTGCTTGACAAATGCAGTGATTATTGATTCCTATAGCACGAGTTATTTTATAACATATATTACAAAGGTGTTTTCCTTGTCTGTCACTCCATGAATACTTAACAGCCTCAATTCACTTTTTATTCTAGGTAAGGACATTGAGAGATGAGAGCTCTGTAAGCCTCCTGCTGGCACTGAGTCTTGGCAGAGGATGTCAGGGAATGGCACAGGGAAGATTTGATCCTGCTCAGGAATGCTCTGCCTGTGGTGTTTGGTTCCTCACCCTGGAGGAAGCAGATGTCCCAAATGTCCCCTCTGTCCTGGAGAATGGCACAGAGCATGGGGACAGCAGCACCATGGGAGGCACAACAGCCTTATCACCTCATTAGTTGTGACTGCATTAAAATTAAACTCTCCCAGCCCTTATATGTGCTCAGGGCAGGAACTAACAACGTAAAATTCCATGTTCCTTAAATACTCAATGTACCTATCATAAATATATATTACATTATAAATATTACAAATAT